>ML793428.1:577197-600230 GCA_009831015.1 Picea engelmannii | reverse complement strand
TTGTTGTTGAGCCTTCATAAAGAGGTTGACGTGACTTCTCGAGTAGAGGATCAACATCATGACTATCATTCTGGTTGTCCTCATCCATTGGAGAAAATGTGTCTTGGATCAATCTATGTATCTCATCTTCCTGATTTGAATCAATAACGTTATCTCCATCCATATCATCATTAATAACTTGATCAACAACTTCAATATTATGATCTCAATGTTCGTCTCCATGTAAAGTAGTATTTTTTCTAGTACTTGGCAAATAACTCTCTAGAGGTCGACACTTTAGGGGCATCATCTATATATTTAAAAATGACATAGAAAAGTTAGTGTGTATAGAAAATATAAAAATCCTGATAAGAAATATTACTAAAATTCATGACATACTGATTATTATAGAGAATACATTAAATATTGAATCCTCTTACCAAGGGATGATATTCATAACCCCCTTCGGCGTGCTCCTTCTCCCTACAATGTTTTTGGGCTGTTGTTATTAAAAGTCTTCTATGTTGCAAGCCTTTGCAATCATAGCAAGGGAAATAAAATTTTCCATCGCCCCTCACCTCTAATGCCGCTCTTAACTGAGAAAGCTTCCTGTCATTTTCGTTCATTGTGACAAATCCTTGTCCTAACAAGTAATTGTCTTACCTGCACCATACCAAACATTAAGTTGTCAATTTTTTATATTTTGGGTACTCCTTTCGATTATGATATGTTTATTTGCAGTGACCTACATATTTATAATAAGGTCAACATTTTTATAATAAGGTGATCATATGTGTAGAGGATCAACATCATGACGACATAGATAACATCTGTATAATAAGGTCATATGTGTACAAATGTTTTCTTTATATAATAACGACATATATACCTAAAATAAGTTTAGGGTTAGTGGTTATGTATCTTATTAGTCCCTGCTAAAGCAGGGAATATAGAACTTTCTCCACCATCCATATGTACACACCTGATCATGTCAACCACAACGTTTAGCCTCGGGTTTTGTTTTGCATGCTTAAATAATGGAAATTCTCGTACTTTGTTTTGCAAAATGTATAGACCCGATCAAGTCAACCACAATATTTAGTCTTGGGTTTTGTTTTTCATGCTTTAATAATGGATGATCTCTCATACATTAATAATTATATGTAATGTCAGCAGGCTATATTGTCACTGATGCCAACCTACCCATTATTTATTACAATATGTTGAGGATAGCAAAGAATTTATGCAGAAGAGGGAAATATTATTAATATTTCTCTTAATTAATATGCAAGAGAGGGAAATGTTATTAATATTTCTCTTAATTTATATGTGGAAGAGGGAAATGTTGAGGATAACAAAGAATTTATGTGGAAGAGGGAAATGTTACAATATATTGCAGCTATTACCCTTGTTGTTATAAACATGAGTTTCCTCCATATCTTATATATACCATAACTTATCATTTATCAATATAACAATCAACTTCAATATTTTATTCATGGATATTTCTTCCTTCATTTAATTGAATTAGTAAGTGCTAGCTACCAACCATTAGGTGTGCAAGTATCCCAACCATTATTGTCACTGTTATATTATTTTCAATTTATGAAAGTGTGATCCCTTTTGGGTACTAGGGATGTAACAAGTGGTATCAAAGCTTCAATCAAGATTTGTTGGTGTTTTGTTGTTAGGTCTTAAAAATTAAAAGAGAGAAGAAAATGACAATCAATTACTATCATTTCACCGATCAGGGTTGAGTTTCAAGAGCAATTCCATATCTTTATCAATGGAAAGAGAGAGAGATTATAAATACAATTGAAGGGAAAAGGGTATGTGGATCCCATAAACCTAGAATATTATGGAATCCACATACCCTTTTCCATAGAATATACTAACTAGATCCAAAAACCAAAGACATGAAATATGGTACTACACATATTATAATATATTGTCAAGGAAAAAACAAGCTAAATGAAATTTGGACATTTGAAAAAAAATTTACATGTTAAATGAGTACATCAATAAAAAATAACATACCAACTATGCAAGTTCAAAATCCGAGCTATGTAGATCGAGAATTGGATTTGTTCAACCGGTCGGTGACGAAAAAAATAAACAACTCAAACAAAAGCCAAGAATAGTGTCACAACTATAGCAATTGTGTCACAAAGTCTCCTAAAGTCACGTATATATAGATAAAATAGTCAACTAGCCATTAACACCGACCAATGAGATAGGCAAAATTTTCGTCGCTATTTCCATGAAAGTTCATCGCTATAGCGACGAAAATCCCAACTAGATTTAAATAAGATTTTCGTCGATATTGCAACAAAATTTTGTGGCAATAGTGACGGAAATCCTGCCCTGTTTAAACAAAATATGAAACTAGTTGAAGTGTGGAAAATTTTTGTGGAATAATCCGCCCATATGTAGTAGTGAATCACCTCACACATGACATAAAATTAAAAGTAAAAGTGGTTTGTACAATGACATGAGTGACTAAGATCTTCATTCTGGTGGAACATAATGTTTGAGCATCCTGCCATTTATAGGTCCTCCTGGAAGATATGCTCCATCACTGTCCTTGAGTAAGAATGCATTGTTTCCTCTATATTCTTGGATGATGAAAGGACCTTTCCAAAAATTGTCGAACTTTCCATGCTTGCCCTTGTCCTCATTTCTTGAATCTCATTTTAGTACCATATCACCCAATTTGAAATCCTCCTCCTTGGTTCTTCTATCATAAATCTTCTTGATTCTCTCTTGAATTACCCGGATCTGGTTATATACTTCCTCTCTGGATTGTTGGAGTTGGATCATCTGATTGATCCTCCTTTGGATATCATTAGGCTCTACATGTACTTCTTGCAAAAACTTCATAACATGAACACCCAAATAGGTGGGGAAGATAGCATCATTTCCATATACCAACTGATATAGGGACATACCAATCGATCTTTTTGTGGTCAACCTGTCAGCCCAAAGTGCATGAACCAACTTGTTGTGCCAAGATTTCTTATTTTCCTGCAACATTTTCTTGATGATATTTACCAAAATTTTATTAGAGGACTCTACCAATCCATTACCCTAAGGGTAATAGGCTGTAGAGTTCCCTAAAGTGATCTGATACTTACTGCAAAACTCTACCATTTCTTTTTATCTGAAAGTTGTTGCATTATCAGTTATAATCTTCATAGGGCATCCAAAACAAGATAGAATGTTATTTTTCAATAATTTTATAATCACAACATTTGTGTCTTGCATGGAGGGTACAACTTCAATCCACTTTGTGAATTAGTCTGTAGCTATGAGGATCCACCTATGTTTTCCTGATGAGGGTGGATGAATCTTGCCAATAAATTCCAACCCCCATTGTTGGAATGGAGCTTCCATCGAAATAGGTTTCAAGGGTAAAGGGAAAAGTTTCCTTTTGCCTTCAAATACCTGGCACTTGTGATAGGATGCTACCTTTTTATGGACGTCTTCAAACAAGGTGGGCTGGTAAAAACTAGCTCTAAGGATCCTGTTAGCAGTGTTGAAGCTAGGTTTGAAAATTTTCACTTTTAAAACTAAATTTTTTCTCTTTCGGGATTCGGTTTTTCATAAGATATAATCCTCACTGTCAATCCAAAAGACCGGTACCAAAGTCCCAAAAAGTTTTCATTTCTTTGTTATAACTAAAGACAAGAAGCTCAAATGTTATTAAATTCTAGATGCATGTTCTGTTAAGTACTTTAAATCGCGATAATTTAAAACCCTAAAGGAGTTAATTAACCATATTTTTAACCTTTTGGGATTCAGGTTTACTCAGAAAAATATTTCTTCAATACATTTTGAATCACGAAATCCCGATTCCCGATTTCCCGAAAGAAGTGAAAATCAATCTTAATCCCAATTAATTTAAAATTGTTCTCATTGCAATTTCGGGATTCGGGGTTTGGTGTTGACATACCTCATGTAATCGCGATCCCTGAAACCCCAAAACGCAAATTCACGACTCACTATTGAAGTTAAGGTTTAAAACTGTTCTCATCGCAATTTTGGGATTTGGGGTTTGGTGTTGACATACCTCATGTAACCGCGATCCCCAAAACCCTGAAACATGAAGTCGCGACTCAATATTGAAGTTAAGGTTTGAAATTGTTCTCATCACGATTTCAGGATTCACGGTTTGGTGTTGACATACCTCATGTAACTGCGATCCTCGAAACCCTAAAACATGAAGTCACGACTCAATATTGAAGTTAAGGTTTAAAACTGTTCTCATTGCGATTTCGGGATTCAGGGTTTGGTGTTGATAGACTTCATGTAACCGCGATCCCTAAAAATCCGAAACATGAAGTCCCGACTCGATACCGAATTTTAAAAAGGAACTAACTTCATTTTAAAAATACATTAAATGGTAATTAAACTTATTAAGTACTTTCTTTTTGGCCTCCGTCAAAAGAAGTTTTTTTGAATGTTGATTTTAAAATTGCCAAAATACGGCCACATTAATAACAGATAGATTATGATTTCTGCGACATAAATTCATATCTCAGAGATATTCTCCGCATTAAAGGTATTAAATTCTTGACAACTGCATCAGTACTTCCACCATAAAATGAGTTAAAAGAAAACTAGAGGTCTATGCTTTGAAACTTATTCTCACTTTTTCTATCAAAAATAGGATAATACAGCCGAGCTTTCACACCTCTCTTTTGTGACAGGTTTTATTTCCAATACAAAGTCATGGCACCAAAGAAGGGACCCAAGAAGAGTGAAGATACAACAGAGACTTCCAGCCTAGAGGGAGATGTCATATCAGACACCACACCACATGCTATCGACTCAATTAAATCATGGAGACAGATTTATGAAAATCTGGACTGCGAGATGAAAACTCCTCTAGCGATTATGAGAATCACCTTCGGGACATAGCAGAATCAGAGCTTCACAAAATTGCAATGCGCCCACAACTCATGTCGTATAACAACATGGTCAGTTGGGCTTTGGACAAAGTTGATATTCCAATGAGAAACATTTTAAATGATCAAGGAGCCATTATCGACTCATTCAGACCTGAACATATCCAAGTTATGTACAAACTCTCACCCAATCCAAATTTCATTTACAATGTTGAATTTATAGCTGAATTCCAGAGAAAGGAATGCACTGAGGAAGACCAAACCTTCCTTGATTTAATCAAAGGTTGGTGGAGATGTCCATCAAAATTTTGGGTTGATACCCATGAAATTTATGCCATGGCCTCTTTGAATGAGTACATGGTTTATGTATCCATGATGTTGTGTAGACTTTTCAGCAAAAAGAATCCCTGTCATTTCTTTGCAGAATGGGTGCCCTTTCTAGAAGAAGCATCAAAAGGGTATAGTTTCAATTGGGACAAGATTTTATCTAATAATTTAGCCAAGAGATTTTGGATTACAGAGATGCAAGAGCCCGAGGTCAACTAGTGGCCTTCTACATGTCAGCATACCTCATGGACGCAATCTGTTTTATGACTCCATTTCCCCTGATGAATTGGAATTGGAACATAACTTGCCCTGAACCCATTCACGAATATCACTCTGAGTTGTGGGAGGAAAATGCAAAAAAATTGTTTTACGAAATTTTCCATTTCATGGTGATACCCATGCATAAATTTTTTTTCAGTTGTGACCCTCCTCACATTTTTGAAGCAGTTTCAAATACCTCAAGAAAATAGCAGACTAGTTCATTGAAGAAAACTTTTCCTACATCAGGGTTTATGGGTGCTCAATTCCCCCTCACGCGCTTCCAAAATTTCTCTCGGATAGACTAGTGTGTAGGGAGGAGGCACACCAAATAATAAAAGGCAGTATTGGAATAGAGCTAAAGGAATCTCAAAAGAAGTCCTGGCCCATCTTCCCCGTGCACATCGGGAAATCTTCATTATTAAATTTGGGACATTCTAGGGTGGAAGGAGAAGCACTCAAAGAAATTAAACTAGTAAATATTGAGTACAAAAGGCATGACCCTTATCAATTATTGAATAAACACTTGATACACTGCAATATGAAAGCCTATGAACATGAGGAGTCCCCTTGGGACGACGTGTTCAAAGGGACCAAATCTTATAAAGAAGTGTTGGAAAGAGTACAGACACTATCGTCTGACCTGCAAGTCAGATTTCAGACCTTTCAGAAGAATCGACATAGTGGTCTGCCCCAAGTACTTCAAGGGGAAGAAATTACCTTCACCCAGGAGCAAGAAAGCATTCCACCAGGTTTTGAGTAGGAAGCACAAAAGAAGGAAAATCCTGAAAAGGCCCTTCAGGATGCGAAAAGTCCTCCACCAAGAAAAAAGACCAAAGAAGAGAAAAGGTCAGGGAGACCTCCCAAGTCTGGTAAGCCTACTCCCACTTCATCACCAAAGGTTGATGTCAACACACCTAAGGTGGAAGGAGGGAAAGGATCCATGGAGCTAGGGAGTCCCATAGTCTTCTTAACTCCCTTACAATCCACATTTGGACTGCCACAGATGGGAGCTCTTTTTGTTGATGACCTTACCTCCATTCCCATAGATGAGATTCCTCCTTCAGTTATTTCTTCAGTAGAAAAAGGAAGGTCATCCTAAAACAGGATATCCATAAGAAGGAGGGGAACATGGTTAAAAAGAATAAAGTCCTGATAGACGAACAACATTTGGAGGAAGAAGACTTCGCTACAAAGGTAGTAGGTTCCATGGGAGCCATGGCAACAACAAACTTTTTTACCGTGGGAAAAATCATAGCAAGGATAAATAAGAGTGATAAAATAATGACACAATTGCGAGAACAATTAAAGAATGCTGAGGAGAGCATTAGAGAAGAAATGAGTAAAATTTTGGAGCAGACACAGGTTGCCGAAAAGTTAGAGGTTCAATCACTCAAAACGAGTTTGGACGAAACGAGCCAGGAAATACAAACAAATTAGCTACAAATTACTCAGCAAAAGGAGCACATAGAACAATTGTAGGCTAGATTAATATCAATGGAAGATCAGATTATAGACTTAAAATCTTTCGAGGCCCAGTCACTGGAAGTGCATTCACAAATATAAATTGAACAACAGAAATTGATTTCCAAGATAGAAATTATTCAGAATTACTTTCAAGAAGTAGATAATGCCTTTGAAAATATCATCCTAGGAGAAAAAGAAGCCAAAGCGAGGATTACTCTCCAAAAGGCAATTATATATTCAATAGGTGAAGAGGTATACGAAACTATGAAAGTACCAGCTACAGAGCAAATCAGAGGTGACATTATTCTCTAGCTATGGGAAACCAACATAACTGAAAGAAAAAGAATAGACAAAGAAATCAGAGATGACCGTGAAGAAGTTTTTGATCTTCTAGACAAAGGGTCATTAAATATTGGAAAAGGTCAGTGTACATGACTTTTGGGACAGATCAATATTGTAAGACATCAATTAAATTTTAGGGAAAATTTGAGTGAAATCCAAATGGAAATTTCACAACTAAGAAAAATCGATGTCACCCTAGTGGACAGGTTGTTAGTTGAGCCAAACTTAAAGCTACAATCAATAAAGTTTACATATAAAGGAGTGGATGACCGCCTTTCTAAGATTTAGAGAAAGGTTTATCTGTTCGAGGCAAGAGATTTTCCAGAACTCCCCAGAAATTTTACACAATTCCTGGAGAAATGTATTAAATGTATCGAAGCAAAAGAAGGAGAGTCATCGACAAAGTAAAAGTATTATTTGGAAGGGATTTTACTTCCCAGAAAATGGAAAAATGAAGAAGATTATGAAAACAGTTTTGGATCTACTTTTTAACAAATAGTTAGTCTCTAAGAATTAGGAACTCACCAACCGTCCTAAGATTGGTGGTTTTGTATAAATGTAATTTTTCAAGACTAAGAAAAGGCTTTTTTTTTTAGGGAATTGTAAAGAGATAACTTCATTTTTCCTGAATTAATACAATATAGATTGAAGATTCTAGATCTAGTCAAGCCTGATTTATGTGTTTCTCTGTCATTCTATTTTTATTTCATACTTTCATTTGAAGTGTTTCATATCGTAATTTCTATTATAGTGATTGAAAAATTCAGATTATCTAATCATTTGCAGTTTTTCCTCTGTATCGGCTTTCGGCAAATATAAGACCTATAAACGTTTTAGGAATTTGAAACTGTATGCTTCTACAAAGTTATCATCCCTTTTTGTTGGCATGTTTTATAGGCAGCATTTGCTTGTCATTGATGGCAAGATCAAAGTATGCAGTGAAGGCAAAACAAGGATAAAGTAAGCTTAGGAGGAATTAGCACAAAGTCGAACACAGTGCGTAGGTGCGCACCAGGAATGAGGTTAACCCATTGCCAAAGCTCAAGAGAGATAGCATCAGGCGGATCAAAGGTCAAGGCCCTTGACACTTAGAAATTCTTCCAAGTAAGGAGGATGCATAAGATCAGGAGGAGAAGTGTCAGTGATCGTTGGATCCTATCTTGACTTCCCGATGGCCATCAGATTTGAATGTAGACAAAAAGAATGCACAAAAGAGGAGGACAGATCTCAGGCATTAGATCTGAGCATAAGATATGACCATCATTGGATCAGGGAGAACCTGCACGTTCATTTATGAGCACGAAGTGACGAAATCGTGAAGCGACGAAATTGCGAAGTAGCGAAATCGCGAGAAGATCTGGACCGTCAATACACCAATATTCTAGACCGTTGATCTAAGCTCAATCTCAGAGTTTTACCTATCGTGACTTGGAGTGACAAGAACCTCCATCGAAGGAATCGCGAGATGTGAATTCACGATGAGATCTGGACCGTAGATTCGTCGAGATCATGGACCGCTGATCTCAGCTCTATCTCAGAGTTTCACGAATCGTGACTTGGAGAGGAAATAAACAATACCACAGGATTGTCGAAATCGTGATATGCGAAATCGCGATATGATCTGAGCCATTGAATCAAGATCACATCTGGACCGTTGATCCAACTCACATCAGCAAACCACGTCAGCTAAGAACATGTGGCACAACCAGGCAATGACAAGTGTCAAACTGATTCAACATTTCAGGCACATGTAAGTCACGAATCAGAGTAACACATGGCAGTTATTTGACACGTGTCAATCTACGTGTGACGTCTGCAGGTTTACATCACTTCAGAGATTTGGAAATGAGGAGTTGGAGATGCATAAGAACATTCACCACAGGAATGTCGAAATCGCGATATGCGAAATCACGATTTAATTGTAGTCGTCAGATCAAGGTGTGATCTGGACCGTCGATCAGACTACATTTCAGAGTTTCGCAAATCGTAATTTGGAGAGGCAAGAACTCCTACCATAGGAGTCTTGAAGTCGCGAACCCCGATATCACGATATACAAAATCACAAAGAGATCAGGACTGTCGAATCACTTAGAGTGTGGACCATTGATCCGAATCCATTTCAAAGCTTCAGATATCGAGACAATGAGCGTCAAGAGACTCTACCACAGGAGTGCCGAAACCATGATTTGCGAAAATGCAAAACGAATAAATAACGATAGAGTTAATCCAATGGTGCTGGTAAATTTGATCCCAATCGGAGGGCTAATGTTGCCCCTTGCAGTCTAAATGTTGGACACCATTGATGACTTCTACCAAAGGATTCGAAGAGACTCCGTGTGATCGCCAGAGGAGATGAAGAGTCTCCAAGCTTCGTCTAGTGAGGGAAGAAAACTCTTAGAGGGATTGATAGGTGGATGAGAATTGAAGTCTGTAGCTGAAAATAGAAAGAATAAGCTCGTCAAAGACAAAGAGGATGAAGAGCCTCAATTGCCAGAGAAGCTGAGACAGAACACCCAGTGATGTTGAACGCATGGGAAAAACTTCCAAAGAAGTTGAAGAGTTGTGATGATGATGAGGCAGAGCACTCGAGATGTGGAGGAATTTGGTGCTGAGTGAGCATGCAGAGGCATTGCGAATATTGCATGCACAAAGACAATAGAGACTATAAGAATGTTGAACAAAGAAGAGATAAGTGTTGTCGTTGTGCACGAGAATTCAGGGATGTGCAAGGAGGCAGAGCACAGGAGCAGAAATTCACAGTAGAGGAATGGTGCATTGAAAGGATATGGTGCATAGAGCATAAAAGGCAGAAGAACAGAAAGTGCAAGGGGTGTACAGAAGACACTGATGCAGACAGAGCAGAGCAGTGTAACAGAACAACAATAAGGCTGGTAGGCCATTGAATAACTTTATATCGTTGTAATAAGTTTTAGTAACAAATAATTTATAACTCAGGGTGGTTGGGAGGTGCTAGGGAGGAATGGTGTCCTCAGATGTTCAAGTGGGTGCTTGAACACAAGGAGTTGGTGCTTCCTTCTAGTTGGTGCTAGAGAAATCAGGGAGTTGGTGCTTCCTTCTAGTGGGTGCTAGAGAAAACAGAGAGTTGGTGCTCTAAGAAAGTAGCAACTTGCAAAACTAAGGTTGTAGCCTCATTATGAGTTGGTGCTCATATGTATGATAATGTAAAGAATGTAACTATCACTTATCATATAAAGAAACAGAGGTTTTTACCCTGTATGGGTTTCCTTGGGAAATATCTGTCTCTGTGTTTCTCATATATGTGACTGATGTTGAATGTGCCATTGTTTATTTCCCTGCATTATTTTCATCATCATTGAATGCCTTGAAAAGTTTTTAAAAGAAGCATAATTGTTTAAGCACGGTAACAAATGATTCACCCCCCCCCCTCACAGTTGTGCAACAATTGGTATCAGAGCCGGACCCTTTTATCTAAGGGTAGATCCTAGAGCTTAAACATGTCAATCCATGAAGTAAATTCAACCAATAAGGCCCCTCTGTTCAATGGAACAAACTTTGCCTTCTGGAAAGTTAGAATGGGAACCTACATAATGTCATTAGGTGGAGATGTCTAGGATGTGGTAGATACTGTTTATGTAAAGCCAGTTGTGCTAGCTAATAAGGATGACAAACTAGAATTTAGCTTCAATGCTAAGGCTATGAATGTTATCTTGAGTGGGCTTGCAGAAGTAGAATTCGTAAAAGCTATGCACCTAGGAACTGCCAAAGAAATGTGGGACAAACTCATTAGCAGTTATGAGGGTAATGGGAAGGTAAAGGATGCAAAGCTTCAAACCTACAGAATATAGTTTGAACAACTGAAGATGAAACTGTTGGAAAATACTTTCTGAGAGTAGAAGAAATGGTAAATGCAATGAAGGCACTTGGTGAAACAATTGGGGAACCTTCTTTAGTTCAGAAAATCTTGAGATCTCTCCTAGATAGGTTCAACCCGAAGGGATCTGCTATAGAAGAACTTAATGATCTAAAAACCTTGCAGTTTGATCAACTTCTAGGAACATTGACTGCATATGAAATGAGAATAGTTAAAGATAAACCCACCTCCAGAGAAGCATCATTTAAAGCAGACAAGAATGAGGATTCTGAGCCCGATGAAATTGAAGAAAAATTTGTGAAGAGACTGAAGAAGGGATCAGGAAAATACAAAGGTAAACTGACTTTCAAATGCTTTAACTGTGGTAGGATAGGTCATTTTGAAAATAAATTTCCCCGCAAAGGAAAGGATCAAACTTGTGATGATGAGGAGAAATACAAACACAAAAATTTCTTTAAAAATAACAACTTTAAGAAGAAAAGTATTTGCGTAAACAATGATGATGATCCTTCAGATGATGAAGACAATAATTCATCTATTGAAGATACAATAAATGACTCATACTTATGGCCAAAGAGGACTATGACAATAATATCACAGGGAGTGATGTTAATGAAGAAGAAGCTGTGGTTGACATGGAAGGAGAACTGATCAGTGCATTGGAAGAGATTGACAGACTAAGAATCAAGAACAGAGAGCAAAGACAATTGTTGATATAGTTCGAGAAAGACAGTAAAGAACCTAATGAAAACCTTGTCCTACTAAAAGTAGAATTGGAAGAGGCAAAGAAAATCGAAGAGATTTTGAAAAAATAGCTATTAGAAAAGAAGGCAAGATGTGAAGCATTAGAACAAGAAGTAGTGAAAATGAGGAAAGAAATGGAGAAGTTTAAAGTCTTGTATAATCAGAATCTGTCAAGTATCAAAGCCTCAGAAGGATTGGCCACCATTCTGAATCAGCAAAGGAATCCAAAGCTGAAAATTGGCTTGGGGTATGAAGAGGGATCAAGTAGTGGTAAGCCAGGAGATGAAGAACCCATAAAGTTTGTCAAAAGTTCAACCAATGACAATAACAATCCCGCAGAAACAAAGGAAGACAATCAGCCACCCAGGTCGAGTAAGGTAAAAAATGCCAGATCTGAATCTATAGAACAAAGAAGTAATGTGCGCACTGCTGAACGACGTCATCAGTCTGGAAGAAATCAATTTTCTCAAAGAAGACAACCATTTTCCAGGTACAAAGAATTCTTCTATAGCTATTGTTTCTACTGTGCTAACTTTGGTCACAAAGCTGTAAATTGTTCCTTAAGATTTAGACATGAGCAATTAATATTTCAAAGGAATAAATACTTGCTAAAACAAAGAATGATGCAGCCAAGTAACAAACCTTCACTGATTGCCAATTGCCAAATTAAGTCCAGGGACATGCAATCAAAGAGGTCAAGAAATAATCAATAGTCAATGAGTAGACAACACTGCACCAATAAGTTTGATCTGTTGAACAATGAGAATGAATGCTACATCTGTCATAACTATGGACACAAATCTATTGACAACAGTTTAAGGGAATATGAACCAAATTCGAAATCTCCTGTTGAAAATGTCAAGTTTTGGAAGAAGAAGGAAAGTGACAAGTGTGGATTAGTGTTGTCTGCTCAAAGAAAAATGAACCCTTGGTATATATACAATGGATGCTCCAAACACATGATGGGAGACAAAGGAAAGTTTCTATCTCTAAGTGAAAGCAAATCAGGAAACGTAACCTTTGGAAATGATGCTCTAGGGAAAATAAAGGGCAAAGGGATGGTGAGCTTAAGTAATGGAAAAGGAAAAGCCCAAGATGGTCTACTTGTGGATGGACTGAAACATAATCTGCTCATTGTAAGTCAAATGTGTGATAGATTATGCAAAGTGTTGTTCACGTCCAAGGACTGCAAGATAAAGTCTGTAAACTCGAGACAAGTGGTGGCCAAAGGCATAAGGATAGAGAATAATGTATATGTGCTGAAAGAAAATCGAGAAGAATGTCATCTAAGAAAACATGATGAAATATGGTTATGGCATAAGAGACTTGGTCATATAAACTTTGACCACTTAATCAAACTCAAAAACCTCGAGGCAGTAAAAGATCTTCCGAGAATATCAAAGCCCCAAGATTCAATGTGTAAACTCTGTCAAGTAGGGAAGCAAAACAGGACACAGTTTAAGTCCAAGAGATTTACTTCAATAGAGAAACCACTCCAACTAGTTCATATGGATTTATGTGGACCATCAAGACAGGAAGGCACAGGGAAAGAAAACTACTTCATGCTGATTATCGATGATTACTCTAGACTTACTTGGGTTGTCTTTCTCAAAGAAAAAGCTGAAGCATTTGAGAAGTTTAAAATATTTAAGGCTTTAATAGAGACACAAACAGGCAAGAGGTTAAAGGCGGTAAGATCAGATTGGGGAGGAGAGTTTATGTCAAGAGACTTCAAGGAATTCTACGATGAACATGGGATCAAGAGAGAATACACAATCCCAAGAACTCCACAACAAAATGGAGTTGTTGAGAGGCAAAACAGAACAGTGCAAGAAATGGCCAGGTCAATGATGAAGGAGAAGAACATTGGTCAAACCTACTGGGTAGAAGAAATACACACAGCAGTTCATGTGCTTAACAAAGCCCACCTCAGACCAAAAAGTGACAATACACCTTATGAATTATGGTTTGGAAGACCTGCCTCAATCAAACACTTCAGAGTCTTTGGGAGTAAATGCTACATAAAGAATAATGATGAGAACCTAGGAAAATATGATGACAGGGCTGATGAAGGTATCTCCTTAGGGTATGCTATAAATAGTAAAGGATATAGATGCTATAATAATAGGCTGCATAAAATGGTTGACTGTATTGATGTAAAAATTGATGAAGGAATCCCAGCAAGAGAGGTATACAATAATGAGTCTTCTACAGAAGACACAGCTAAAGCTGAAGATGAATATGTCCAAGAATCAAAAAATGAAGACTCTGAATCAGATGAAGACTTGGACACTCAAAAAGACTCAAATCAACAGTCAACTTAAAATTCCTCCTCCAGAATCATTCAAAAGAATCATCCTGCAAGTTAGATAATTGGAGAAAAAGACAAAGGTGTACAAACCAGGAGAAAGTTAATCAAAACCACCGAAAAATCTCATATAGCTTTCATATCCATGCTAGAACCCATGAATTTCAATGAAGCCAACAAAGATGATCACTAGGTTAAAGCAATGAATGATGAACTTGATCGGATTGAGAAAAAAAATACGTGGGAGATGGTTCAAAGACCTGAAGGGAAAAACGCCATTGGCTCCAAATGGATCTTTAAGAATAAGTTGAAGGAGCAAGGACAAGTTATCAGGAACAAAGCAAGGTTAGTCTGTAAAGGCTATGCTCAGATACAAGGACTGGATTTTGGTGAAACATTTGCACCCATAGTAAGATTAGAAGCTATCAGAATGTTTCTTGCCTATGCTTGTCATAAAAGGTTTAAAGTCTACCAAATGGATGTCAAGTCAGCCTTTCTAAATGGATATTTAAGTGAAGAATTCTATATGGAACAACCATAGGGTTTCAAACTGTCTGATAACCCTGACTTAGTATGCAAGCTGAAGAAAGATTTATATGGTTTAAAACAAGCCCCTCGAGCCTGGTATCAAAAACTGGATACGTATCTCAAAGACAAAGGTTTCAAGAGAGGAATAGTTGACAACAATCTGTATATTAAAATAGAGGATAATAATTTGCTCATCGTATTGGTCTATGTAGATGACATCATCTTCGGATGTAATAAGGATTCATTGGTACAATGGTTTTCTTCTGCTATGGAGTCTGAATTTGAAATGTCTATGATAGGAGAACTGTCATTTTTTCTTGGTCTGCAAATTACTCAGAGGTCCGAAGGCATGTTCATTTCTCAAGAAAAATATCTAAGAGAAATGCTAAAAAGGTTTCAAATGGAAGATTCTAAACCTGTGGGTACACCTATGGTAACTGGATGTAAATTAAGCAAGGATGATGATTCACCTAATGTTGATCAAAGCTCATATCGATCAATGATAGGCAGCCTGTTGTATATCACAACATCTCACCTAGATATAATGCATGTTGTAGGAATGGTAGGAAGATATCAGGCTGCACCTAAACAGAGTCATTTGCAAGCTGTCAAAAGGATATTTAGGTATTTAAAAGAAACAATGACTTATGGTCTGTGGTATCCCAAAAATCAGAATTTTTAGTTAACTACTTACTCAGATGCAGATTGGGCAAACTGTGTCGATGAGAGAAAAAGCACCAGTTGAGGAGAATTCTTCCTAGGTGATTATTTAGTAGCATGGCTTAGTAAAAAACAAGGCTCCATTTATTTATCAACCACAAAGGAAGAGTACATTGCTGCTACTACCTGTTGCACTCAGGTATTATGGATGATTCAGACACTTGCAGACTTGGAGGTAAAATACACTGCACCGATCCCAATTCATTGTGATAACATTAGTGCCATCAGTGTGTCTCCAAATCCTGTCTTCCACTCCAAGACCAAGAATATTCCCATAAAATATAATTTTCTGAGAGAGCAGGTCACCAATCAGATTGTTCAGGTCCATTACATTCCCACTACAGAACAAATTGCAGACATCTTTACTAAACCCCTCGCCAAGCCATCATTTGAATATCTCAGAAGCTGGGTGTCATCCTGTCTCACATCTAAGAGAGTCCATCCTGTTAGGGAGAGTCCTGTATTGGTTGCATATCTGATACCTCTTAAACCTAATGTAACGATGCAGGGGAAACATGTCTCTTCTTTGACATTGATATCAAAGGGGGAGAAAATAATCTGGGTGCATACGAGTGCCTTTATTGCCATCAATGCCAAAGGGGGAGATTGTTGGCATGTTTTACAGGAAGAGTTTGCTTTTCATTGATGGCAAGATCAGAGTATGCAGCGAAGGCAAGACAAGGACAAAGTAAGCTCAGGAGGAATTAGCACAGAGTTGAATGTAGTACGTAGGTGCACACCAGGAATGAGGTTAACCCATTGCCAAAGCTCAAGAGAGATAGCGTCAGGAAGATCAAAGGTCGAGGCCCTTGACACTTAGAAATTCTTCCAAGTAAGGAGGATGCGTAAGCTCGAGAGGAGAAGCGTCAATGACCGTTGGATCCTATCCTGACTTCCTGATGGCCGTCATATTTGAATGTAGACAAAAAGAATGCACAGAAGAGGAGGACAAATATCAGGTGTCAGATCTGAGTGTAAGATCCAACCATCTTTGGATCAAGGAGAACCTACGCGTTCATTAAAGAGAATGAAGTGACGAAATCGCGAAGCAACAAAATCGCGAAGTGGCGAAATCGCGAGAATATCTGGAGCGTCAATACACCAAGATTCTGGACTGTTGATCTAAGCTCAATCTTGGAGTTTCTCCTATCGCAACTTGGAGTGACAAGAACCTCCATCGAAGGAATTGTGAGATGCGAATTCATGATGAGATCTGGACCGTAGATTCATCGATATCGCAGACCATTGATCTCAGCTCTATCTCGAAGTTTCGTGAATTGCAACTTGGAGAGGCAAGAAACAATGCCACAAGATTGTCGAAATCGCGATATGTGAAATCGTGATATGATCTGAGCCGTTGAATCAAGATCACATCTGGACCATCGAACCGACTCATGTCAGCAAACCACGTTAGCTAAGAACATGTGGCATAACTAGGCAATGACAAGTGTCAAACTGATTCAACAATTTAAGCACATGTAAGTCACAAATCAGAGTGACATGTGGTAGTTATTCGACACGTGTCAATCCATGTGTAACGTGTGCAGGTTTACATCACTTCAAAGGTTCGAAAATGAGGAGTTGGAGATGCATAAGAACATTCACCACAGGAATGTCGAAATCGCGATTTAATTGTAGCCGTCAGATCAAGGCGCGATCTGGACCGTCGATCCGACTCCATTTTAGAGTTTCGCAAATCGCAATTTGGAGAGGCAAGAACTCCTACCATAGGAGTCCCGAAGTCGTGAACCCCGATATCGCGATATATGAAATCAAAAAGAGATCAGGACTATTGAATCACTTAGAGTGTGGACCGTTGATCCAACTCCATTTCAGAGCTTCGGATATCGGGACATGGAGCGTCAAGAGACTCTACCATAGGAGTGTCAAAACCCCGATTTGCGAAAATGCGAAATGAATAAATAACGATAGAGTTAATCCAACTGTGTTGGTAAATATGATCACGATCAAAGGGATAATGTTGCCCCTCGCAGTATAACTGCTGGAAACCATTGATGATTTCTGCCAAAGGATTCGAAGAGACTCTGTGTGATCGCCAGAGGAGATGAAGAGTCTCCAAGCTTCATCTAGTGAAGGAAGACAACTCTTAGAGGGATTGATAGGTGGATGAGCATTGAAGTCTGCAGCTGAAAATAGAAAGAACAAGCTCATCGAAGACAGAGAGGATGAAGAGCCTCAATTGCCAGAGAAGCTGAGACAAAACACCCAGTGATGATGAACGCATGGGACAAATTGTCCAATAAGTTGAAGAGTCGCGATGATGATGAGGCAGAGCACTCAAGATGTGGAGGAATTTGGCACAGAGTGAGCATGCAGAGGCATTGCGAATATTGCATGCACAAAGACAATAGAGACTATAAGAATGTTGAACAAAGAAGAGATAAGTGTTGTCGATGTGCAAGAGAATTCAGGGGTGTGCAAGGAGGCAGAGTGCAGGAGAAGAAATGCACAGTAGAGGAATGGTGCATTTAAAGGATATGGCGCATAGAGCATAAAAGGAAGAAGAACAGAAAGTGCAAGGGGTGTGCAAAATACACTGATGCAGACAGGGCAGAGCAGTGTAACAGAATAGCGACAAGGCTAGTAAGCCATTGAATAACTTTATATCATTGTAATAAGTTTTAGTAACAAAGAATTTATAATTCAGGGTGGTTGAGAGGTGCTAGGGAGGACTAGTGTCCTCAGATGTTCAAGTGGGTGCTTGAACACAGGGAGTTGGTGCTTCCTTCTAGTTGGTGCTAGAGAAATCAGGGAGTTGGTGCTTCCTTCTAGTGGGTGCTAGAGAAAACAGAGAGTTGGTGCTCTCAGCAAGTAGCAGCTTGAAAAACTGAGGTTGTAGCCTCATTATGAGTTGGTTCTCATATGTATGATAATGTAAAGAATGTAACTATCACTTATCATATAAAGAAAAAGAGGTTTTTACCCTGTATGGGTTTCCTTGGGAAATATATGTCTCTGTGTTTCTCATATATGTGACTGATGTTGAATGTGCCATTGTTTATTTCCCTGCATTATTATCATCATCATTGAATGCCTTGAAAAGTTTTTAAAAGAAGCATAATCGTTTAAGCACGATAACAACTGATTCACCCCCCCCACCCCTCTCAGTTGTGCAACACTTTTCTTGTATTAACTTAAAATGAGATTCTTCTTAAATTGATGCCTCATTGTTGTTATACAACTACATGTTTCCTTTTTCTTCATTTCGTCCACTGTCTCCTTTAAAATTTGACTCAGATACTAGAAAAGGCCTTTATTTCTGTTATACTATTAATTCATAGTTCGGAAGTTCTATTTTTATAATTTTGAATGAGAAATTTGTGACCCTCGAAAATATTCTTGATTTACAAAAAAGAAACCCTCAGCTTTCATGACTATTCCAGTTACCAGACAGCCCAATATAGAACCTAGTCTATCAGATCAAATAAGCATTGCGTTAAACCTATTCAATACCATCTTACAAACAACAAATACACAGGTAGAACTTGAAAGATCATGCGCTGCAACTGAAAGGGATATTAGCATTCAAGAACAATGGGAAGCTAGACAGAGATAGTTAAGGAATCAACCGTGATCTCAATTTCCTTTAAACTTTTTCTTTTTATCAATTAATTATCTCTACCATTTTTTGGATGCCTTGATAGTATACTTTAGAGCATTAAAGTATAAACTCAGGAACAACAAGCAATAACCTTCCAATTTAAATTCCCACCACAATCTACTTCATGGAACTCCTGCAATGCTTTTTCAGCTTCATCTTTTAGTAAACAATTCAATAACATGCCTCCAACATCTTTCTAGTAAATATTTTCATTCAGAATGCAATATTTCAAAGATTTAAGTTTTAAGAATCTAGCTTTAGTCTTTGTCAGACCATGAGGAGCTTGTAAATTTCGTAAGACAAAGATAAGGTCTGCGTACCATGGAGAATTTGAGAATACCTCTTTGACATGTGGAGTCTCCTGCTCTCCCTGTTCATCAATTGCAGCTAATTTTTTTATATCAATGAAAATTTAATCCAGCCATTAGTTTGGCCAAACCTTGACCCTTGATCAGTTTGGTTGGTTTGATTTCTATATCATATTCAAGGATCAAAACAATCCATTTCCCTCTTCTACCATCTGGGTTATCCTGGGTCAGAATATCTTTCACCACTGCATTAGGAACATAAGGAATGGTATGTCAATGGAGAATGTAAACTCTAAAATCTTGAATTTCTTTTACCAAGGAAAAAACATGCTTCTCCATTATGTTCTAGTTCAGTGCAACATCTCTCAATGACTTGCTGAGAAATGCTATAGGTTGTTCATGGCCTTAAAGGACCATTGCAATGGTGTGTTAAAAGGCAAAAGAGAATAAGTAGAAATCTTTAATGTAATCTGGATTGATTAATATAGGGGCTTATGTAAGTGCTTGTTTTACTTTCTCAAAGGATTCCTTAGCTTATGTGTTCCACTTTATTTTTGTATCTTTTTTAAGCATTGTTGGGCCCAAGATATGATCACTTTTATGACGGTTATTATACACTTTGCCGCATGTACATATGTGTTTTTCATATTTTAAAGGAGCTTTTTGAAGAATTTCATGATAAAACGATATGATCTACACCAGGTACATGCGATTCATGTTTAATGTCATTATTGAGTATCATTCATCATGTTTTATGACTACCAGGACCTAATTCATGTTTTTTGGGTGTTACAGAGAAAAAATGCACCATCTTTCTACTTCCGGCACTCCTTCCAACACTCGTTCTGGTACATGATACGACACTCTGTCCAACACTTCGTATTACACAAAAATGGAGGGCGACTTGGCGGTTATGGAATTGGCGGCCAATGGTGGGCGAATTGGGAATGTGAGTTTTGTTCATGCTTTCCCCCTCCATCTACTAAGCTCCTGACAACTCAGTTTTGGTTGTTCAGCTGAGCGATTATTAGCTCGCTCTGTTTTAGCAGTTAGGGCATCATTTAATTAAAATTGTCGAACTTAGAAGTGGTTTGACCCTCCTGTGGTCGACCACTTGGTCTGTAAACATTATAAATACCACCAAGGTGGTCAGACATAAGTTAATTAGTAGAAGCATCAGTTTGATAGACATAAATGCGATTTTACTATGTTTTGCTATTTTACATTGCTAGATTATATAAGAAATGGGTTTTTGAGTTTTCATGGTGAATTCGAATTGCTGAGTTTGTGGTTTGCTTTTAGGAAGTAACCATGACTTGTTCGGGGGGCCACCAGCATTCTGGTAACTGTCTTTGTGTAGTTCGTGCATTTCATAATTTAGTTATTCTCTTTATTTTCTGTACATGCATTTTTATTGTGTTAATTAGTTTGTAGTTATAATTTAATTGCCTGGATTCTCTTTTGCAGGTTAGAATGATGAATTGTGTTAGCATGCATTGATCTTGTAGTTAGGAACGGATTTGAAAATCCCTAAACTAACCCCATGCACAATTAGATGTTAGATTATGCTTTTATTTATGATTTTATAATCAAGTTTAAAACTGATTTTTAATTAGAATAGAACATAGTTTTTATTTCGGTTCTCTTTGACAAGGATTTGATGGATGGATAGAGTTAATTCCAGTTTTTAATTATAGCTTGCTTATCTCTTTTTTATATAGATCTCGTTTAATTAGTTGTTGGTTAATGTAGTTGTTAGTTTACTTTTTAATGTCATGTTTTAAATTTCTGTTCTTATTGTAGTTTGAATTGTTATAATAGATCTAGCATAGTTTCATTTCATTTTATTTCCTTCCTAGAATTAAATTGCAATTATATTTCTTAGTTAATGATTGAGTTAAGTATGAATTTTGCTTACATAGTATAGAAGTACAATGATGATCTCGTTAAATTGTTGATGGTTAATAAATGAATATGCAGGGTAATTGACGATTGTTTTTGTCATGGCTAAATTCTCGTTGGATTGTTTAATCCATACCTTTCACTTTGCTATTGAGATTAGTGTTGAGCTTATACCGCTTGAATTTCCCTTTGTTGTCAAGTGTCACCGAGATATCATCCGGCACCGAAGACATTCACACAACCACCAACATTATATTTGAGTTTTTCGTAGGTTAAAGATAGTTCCTTGCTCTTGTAGATCAGAAGATATAGTTTCTTACTTTCATAATTTAGAAGACAGTTTTATTGTTGCTATAGGATAGGTAGTATTTGCTTTGATAGATCAGATAATAGTTTGCTTATCATAGGTTCAAGATTAGTTGTTAGTCCTTCTTGCTTTCAAATAAATAGATTTCCTTTTATGAATTAGAAATAGTATTGAAGTTTTAAGAACTTGCCTCTTAGGCTAGATAGTTGTTCAATGAGAAGTTTTAATTTGGTTGCTTGCAGTAGTTAGTTGTCTATTTTCTTTAGTAGGTTAGTTAGTTGTCTTTGCTTACTTGCTTTAGTAGGTTAGTTAGGTGTCTTTGCTTGCTTGTTTATTTATTTTCTTTCATAGGGTAGCTACTCATTGAATATAGGTTGGCAAGTTAAAGAAGTTTGTTTTTGTCATTTGCTTATTGATATGCTTAAATAGTTGCTTTTTCTTATTGCTTATTGTCATGATCTAGTTTCCTTCAAGTAGGGTTTTTACTTGTTTTCTTAGGACTATCCATCGATCCTTGGCCCAAAAGTACTTAGGTTACCTAGTTTCAAGTTGCTTAGTAGGGTTTTCTCATTAGATAGGTTTGCTTGAGTAGATTAGCCTTAGATAGTTGCCTTCATTAGCTAGACTATACTCCTACCAACCCTTCTACCTTTGGAATATATTTTGCTACAACTCTAAGTTTACTTACCCCGGGTTGACAATTTAATTGAGGGTTTTTAGTGTGTTTTTAGTGCATATACAACACCCAACAAGCATATTTGTTATGTTTCTGAGGAGCTCTGTCAAATTAGGTATGAATCTGCTCAGAAAATTTATTTGTCCTATGAAGGATTGCAATTCCTTAATGTTTCTAGGATGGACTAACTTCTGAATGGCTTCAATTCTGCTAGGATCTATCTTGATCCCATCTTTAGATATAATGTGTCCTAGAAGTTTTCCTTCTTCTAAACCAAACATATTTTTATTAGGGTTGAGTGACATTCCAAACTTTATGCACTTTTCAAAAACTCTTCTGAGGTGTCGTAGGTGTTCTTCATCGGTTTTTAAATAGATAGTTACATCATCCAAGTATATGACTATGAATCTACCAAGCTCATCCAAAGAGGAAATTTCCATTGCTCTATGGAATGTGGCACCAACATTCATTAAACCAAAGGGCATTTTCACATACATGAAAATTACCCAGGGTGTAGTGAAAGTTGTTTTCTTCTGGTCATCCAGGTGGACAAGGACTTGGTTATAGCCAGAAAAATCATCTAGCAAAGAGATCCTACTGGCTCCAACTACCTTTTGTAAGATGTGATCCATTTTAGGCAGAGGATTGTTGGAAATATGGCTACAACAGAGATGACGCAGATGATCAAGGCGCAGATGATCAAGGTTGTCATTGATGGCAATCGATTGTTTATGAAGAACAGATGCTGAAACATGCTGCAACACAAATGCAAACACAGACGCTGA
>ML793428.1:556154-577097 GCA_009831015.1 Picea engelmannii | reverse complement strand
CCCCCCCCCCCTCTCAGTTATTTCATACCTGTAACAAGGATAGTTATCCTTAAAGGAAACCTTGTTGAGGTTTCTGAAATCAATGTAGAGCCCGATTTATGCAGTTTTCTTTCTCGTAGGAACCAGATTAGAAACCTATTTTGAAAATCTCAAGGGGACTATTATTTCAGCATCATACATTTTCTTTATATCTTTTTCTATTAGGGGCATTAAATTTGGATTGATTCTCCTAAGTTTCTACTTGAAAGGCTTATGTTCTTCTTTTATTGGGATTTTGTGTTGTATGATACTAGTGTCATAAGAATTTAAATCCTCATAGCTCAAAGAAAAGACATCTACAAATTCCTTGAATAGTTAAATATATTTTGTTTTTGCTTAGGAGGTAAAGATTTAGATAGCTTGATCATTTTTGGTTTTTCATCTGTTCCTATATTACATTCCTCAACCTCTTTTCCAGTAGGCTCAATTTTTGGCTTTTTTGCTACGTCATTGAAATCAAACAGTTCTTTTAAAGGAACTAACCCTTTAGGTAAAATATTATTCTTCAATTGCAGGATATCTGAGTCTTCATCCTTTTCATTTATTTCTTCTGAATCTAGTTTATTTACACTATCATCTTCTAAATCTAGTTTATTTACATTATCATCATCACTATCTACATCGATATTTGCACACTCGAATTCATTTTTAGACTACAAGAAATCATCAATATGTTCATCATTACCAAATACTTGCTAGTACCTGATATTATCTGGGACAGTGGGCCTGCGTTACACATTATTTTGGTCACCTTGGTGATGTCTCTACAATCATGTGTTCGGGCTCTCAAAAGGATCTTTTGCCTGAGAAAAGTGATTGATGTCTTCCTCTACAAAACTTGTTTTTAAAATGGTTCTGCAGGCTACATGTAATACACAGTGTGGAAATTCTTAATTTCTGTAGGCTGCTCGATACCTAGCTCACGGGGTTTCTGCAGGATGCTATATAGGCAGGGTGCGGTGGCGTTTGAAAGCTAAATAAAGGAAGAAGTTCACGAAGGTTATAGAAGAGGATCTTCTAGAATATGAGTTGGCATCTGTATGGATGGGATCCTACTGGCTTCTCTGTTTTGTTGGGATCATCCTAATCTCTTTAACCATCTCTCCTTCTCCTATATAATGATGGGTTTCTCATGGAAAGGGTTAAGCAGGATTGAGCAAAGAATTGATGAAGAATAAGTTGAAGAGTGTATGAGTGATCTGAATTTATGTAGGAACAAAATGAAATACAGAAATATACATAAACGCAGAGATGCAGCGGAAATAAGACTTCATTTCATTAATAACAAATGACTGAAATATGCTTACAGACAGAATGGAAATCAACTAGCTAGGGCACTGGTAGCTTATCTCTGAGAAGAGATGTGGCAGCTACTGGTCTCTGAACTGTGTTACAGTGAGGCTCAAAGGCCTATTATTATTGAGAAACAATGGAAAACCCTAAACATCCAAAGACCTAACCCTAGGAGATGAAACGCCAAAACTATGGGCCCCGTTTGGGTAAGTTGGTACATCAACTTCCCATGGACGTAACTTTGGCATACGATCTTTGTTTGACGCGTTCCATACCTCGTTAGAAAGATCTATTCGAGGACTGCAACTTTTGGGTGAGAAACATGATCTATGATCCATATTTCTCCCCATTTTCCCAAAAAATGTCATTTAAGGCCTCAAAACATCTCCGAAAGTTCAGGACCCAAAAAACTGCTAAAAATAGTAAACTGTGCGGAAACTAAAAAACTAAAAGAAGCAATGGTGGGGGTCCAAGTGGAATAGGTGGGTGGCCACCAATATCCACCTGGATCATTCCTCCCCCCTTAGGAAGAAATGGTCCCCATTGCGTTGAGTTCCTCCATGAGATGAGGAAACTTCTGCTGAACTTGGTCCCTGGTGAGCCACTTGCCTTGGCGAAGGAGTTGGCCTGCTTTGACAACTCGATATAGCGGTATCCTTTGTTTTTGGGTGTGCTTGATCTTTGTATCCATGATCTGATCAGTTCTGTCTTGTTCCATGCAGTCTGGATTTAAGTCTGTTGGTGTGAGTTGTTTTGCCATGTCGGATGTGTCTAGTAGAGGTGGAAAGTAGGACCGAAGACGGTCCACATTGAACACTGGGTGCAGACCAAGGAATGGTGGAATACCAATCTCAAAGTCATTTTCCCCTATAGCCTTGGTGAGGGTGTACGACCCATATCAGAGTAGATGAAGCTTGCGGTGGGGTCCAACGAGGTGCTCCTTTTGCAAATGCAGCCATACTTTGTCGCCCACCTGGAAGTTGTGTGGCACCCGATGTTGATCATGTCGCTACTTGTACTTAGCATTGGCTCTGTCCAAGATTTCATGAACCTGTTGGCGAATGTGTTGAATGTGCTCAATGAATTTGTTTTCCTTGTCAGCCTCAGACTGGACATGAGCTGAAACTTTTTGAGTAGCCACAAATGGCATGGCTATGTTAATGGGACATAGTGGCTGGAATCCCAAGCCCACTTGAAAGGGGTTGTGGTTGGTTGAGCTATGGCGAGCCTGGTTGTAGCTATGTTGTACATAGGGGAGGCTCTCATCCCATGTGCGTGGATGCTTTGAATTGTACATGCGCAGAATGTGTCCGATCATTTGGTTGATGACCTCTGTCTGGCCATCAGTTTGCGCATGGAAAGTTGTGGACTTGGTGAGCTTGGTGTCCAACATCGGCTAGAGGCTGGACCAAAATGTATTGAGGAACCTTCTATCTTGGTCTGAGATGATATACTATGGGATCCCAAAGTGTACCCACACTCATTCAAAGAAGAGTTTAGCAGTGGCTTCTCCTATGATATTCTTCTTGCAGACCATCATAATGGACATCTTCGAGAATCGGTCGATGACCACAAAAACACATTCATTGTCATTCTTAGTAGAAGGAAGGCCTGACATGTAATCCATAGAGATGGATTCCCAAGGTCGACTGGGCATAGGAAGCGAAGTATAGAGGCCTTGCTTCTTGATGGTCAGTTTGGCAATGGCGCAAGCAGTGCATGACTTGATGTACTTCCTGACATCTTGTCAAAGGTTTGGCCAATAGAAATACTTTTGCAGTACTTCCATGGTTTTCTTGACCCTGAAATGCCCAGCGAACCGACTGTAGTGCGCCTCCCAAATCATCTTGGCACGCTCACTTGAAGGAACACAAAGTTGTCCCAGGTGACAAAGCAGGGCATCTTGGAGGTGAAAATTGGGAACTTGCTTACCCTCCAAGAGTGTATTGTATGTGTGGCCGAATTCTGGATCACTTGTGTAGAGAAGTAGCCAATCGAAAGTCTCGTGCCCATAAGAGTTAAGCACAGTGTCTAGCGCCACAATGCGTGGTCGACTGAGGCAGTCTGAAACATTATTGGTGCTACCTTTTTTGTACTTAATGTTCAAATGAAACTGTTGCAGGTATGTGGACCACTTCTGATGGCGATCGTTCTGCAACTTCCCTTGTGTCTGTATGAACTGCAGGGGTTGGTGGTCTGTGTGGATGACCGTTTCCTTTCCCAAAACGTAATGCTTCCATTGCCGACAATCCTGCACAATGGAATACATTTCTTTGTCATAAGTGGGATACTTCCGGACTGTGTCAGAAAGTGTCTCATTGTGATATGCCATTGGATGCCCATGTTGAGTAAGGACTGCCCCAATAGCATAGTCAGAGGCATTTGTATGGATCTCAAATGGTTGTTGGAAGTCTGGGAATGTGAGCACTGGTGCAAAGCAGAGGCGATGCTTCAACTCTCCAAATGCCTTCTGTTGAGATTCAAACCAAAATAATTTTTCTTTAGCTCCTCCCTTGGTGACTTGACTCAAGGGCCAAGTGATATGAGAGAATCCCAGCACAAACCTATGGTAGAAATTGGCAAGACCTAAAAAGTTGTGGAGCTCTATTAGGGTGGTTGGTGCTGGCCAATCCCGAATGACTTGGATCTTTTTTGGATCCACATGCACCCCCCACTTATCAATAATGTATCCCAGATACTGAACCTGGGTCATGCCAAAAGTTCATTTCTCCAGATTGGCACACAACTTGTGTTGCTGCAGTGTTTGGAGGACCTATCGGATGTGGTGGAGGTGCTCTTCCCAAGTTTGGTTGAAGATCAGAATGTCATCCAAGTACACCACTACAAATGAGTTGGTGAATGGCCTCAGGATGTCGTCCATTAGCCTCATGAAGGTTGCAGGGGCATTCGTCAACATGAAAGGCATGACCAACCATTCGAAAAGGCCCTCCTTGGATTTGAATGCAGTCTTCCACACATCAAAGGGTTCAATTGGTACCTGGTGATACCCAGACTTAGAGTCGATCTTGCTGAAATATTTTTCCCCCTTGAGTTGGTCCAGAAGGTCATCAATCCATGGGATCGGGTACCTATTCCGGACAATGATCTTGTCCAGTGCCTGATAGTCAATGCAGAGTCTCCAAGTCCCATCCTTCTTCTGCACCAACACGATCGAGCTCCCACAGGGCGATGAACTCAGCCAGATGTGACCTTTCTGCAATAGCTCCTAAATATTCCTCTCGATTTCATCATTCTCTAGAACAGAGTGCCGATAGATGGGTCCATTGGGTTATGGTGCACCTGGGGTTAGATCGATGGGGTGATTGACCTGGCAGTGTAGAGGCACCCCTGCGAGGGAGGTGAAGATGTCCTCGTACTCCTCCACGACCTTATCCATCTGTTGTTTTCATGCAGCAGGGCCCTGTCTGGAGGTCATGGCCACAGTCTTCCTCTTTCCCTAAGGGAAGATCATCAGGAAAACAAATTTTCTGTTTTTGGAAATGAGCTTACTGCATTGTTTTGCAGTAACCAAAGAGATGGTGGTAGGCAGTGTTATCTCCAGTATCCTATACATCTTATTGCCCAAAGTGATAATAACAGCATGAGGCTTGGACTCATACATAGCATGTCTCTTCCACAAGTATCGTTGGCCTAATAATACATCAAAAACATCAAGAGGAGCAATGCCACATAATACCTCATCTGTGAAGGGCTTGATGTTGTAGGGAAGATGACATTGTTGACTGACGTGGAGGTCCCATCCTTGGTACAACCACCCAATGGTGTATGGTTGTGGGTATGTTGTGGTCGGCAAGCCCAATCGCTTCATGACCTCTACCGAGATGTGGTTCATCTGGCTCCAACTGTCGACAATGAACTGCAACGGGGAACCCTTTACCCACATGTTGGAATGGAAGAGACGCTCTGCCTCCTCTGGATCTTCTAGTTCCTCCTTCTGGATCTTCGTGGTGGAAACAGTGGCGTTGGGCTCCGCATCGATAATCTGCTTCCCCCTATCATTCCCCTTGTCAGGTTCTGATTCAGAGTCGAAGCATGCATCCAATTCAGAAGCCTTCAACTCGGCTACCAGTGACTTCTTGGCCTGACACTCATTTGTATTCTGAGTGGAGCTCTTATGGAACTCACACCACTTCCCTGTGTCCTTTTTTGTCTTTGTGGTGTTTTTCTTTGCTTGTGGCTTTGGCGGGTTGTCCTGGGATGCCCTGCCTTGGCTTGGTCCTTTGTTCTGTGGTTTGGGGGTACCTTTCCCTTGCTTTTGATTTGAAAACCCAAAGTCTCGCCTCTTCTGTTTGAACTTCTGCTCAATCTTGGCAGCATAACAGTATGCCACACCAAGCGAGGAGATGTCGAGGAACTCCATTTCCTCCTGAATGTATCTGTGCAGACAACTGTGGTACTTTAACACCAAATGTTTCTCTGAATCTTTGATACCCAACTTTGTGCATAGGGTATGAAACAAATTCATCATCTCATGCACATCTTGGTCCCTTTGCTGCCGCAGTGTAGTCCATTGTATGTATTTGTCTTCATAGCTCCCCATGGGATAATATTGTTCCTTGATGGAATCTCGGAAAGAATTCCAAGTGGGTGCGGCCAAGAACAAATAGGGTTCTCCCTCGTCCTGTTGCTCCGAGTAGGTTTCCCACCAGTCCTTTACATGGGGGGCGGCTTTGAGGAGTGCGAAAATAATCTTTTCTCGGTCAGAAAAGTCATGAACCAAGAAATATCCTTCTAACAGATTCAACCATCTATCTATGCCATCTGCATCTATTTGGCCCTCAAATATGGGAATGTCAAAGTTTACTTGTACCTTAAAAGGAGTAGTGCCTCCAGAGTGGTTGTTTGATGTCGATGCGCTGCCAGTGGGAATCCGTTGAAGGATCTTGGCAAAGTTGCCCATCATCGTGTTCCTTTGTTTCTCGAGGGCCTCCTTGAGAAACATTTTGATAGGATCTCCTACTCCCTCATCTTTATTTTCTTCCCCCATGGGTAGTTGTCAGGGTTTGCGAGGCTCATCTTGTAAAGGTTCAACCAGATCAAGCCCCAACTCCTTATACCTTGACCTCGTTGGGGACATGCAAAGAAGGATCGAGAATGAGCAGACCGCTCTGATACCACTGATATGGATTTATGTAGGAAAAAAATGAAATACAGAAATACACATAAATGCAGAGATGCAGCGGAAATAAGACTTCATTTCATTAATAACAAATGACTGAAATATGCTTACAGACAGAATGGAAATCAACTAGCTAGGGCATTGGTAGCTCATCTCTGAGAAGAGATGTGGCGGCTACTGGCCTCTAAACTGTGTTACAATGAGGCTCGAAGGCCTATTATTATTGATAAACAATGGAAAACCCTAAACATCCAAAGACCTAACCGTAGGAGATGAAACGCCAAGACTATGGGCCCTGTTTGGTTAAGTTGGTACATCAACTTCCTGGGGACGTAACTTTGGCATACGATCTCCGTTTGACGCATTTCATACCTCGTTAGAAATATATACCTGAGGAATACAACTTTTGGGTGAGAAACATTGGTCCATGATACATGTTGCTCTCCATTTTCCCAAAAAACGTCGTTTAAGGCCTCAAAACGGATCCGGAAGTTTAGGACCCGAAAAATTGCTAAAAATAGTAAACTATGCGGAAACTGAAAAACTGAAAGAAGCAATGGTGGGGGTCCAAGTGGAATAGGTGGGTGGCCACCAATATCCACCTAGATCAATGAGGAATCATGTTTCAATTTATTCTTGAGGTCTCCATTTTTCCATCAAGCCATTGTGGATCATCTTCATGCAAATTCTGAGCAAGTGTCTATGTTGGAGCAAAGAGCCACTGAAACAGAACTTGCGACATCAAGGCAGTTTGGTTGTATCTTCCACTTTTACTTAATATAATACAGTGACATGTTTCTTTCCCATAAAATCATTCTCATTTTATTACATGACTCCTTGATCACATGTTTAAGTTTTCATTCAATATACTATTGTTGCTTTCACTTTGGTTGGTTTGTGTCATTGCAGATCTGATTTCACAAGAGCACCGGAGCAAAGCAGGGACAAAAAAGACATAAGGAAGTGATATTTAAAGGTATGTCACTCATCCCTTCTTTGGTATTAAATTCAATGATTTTAACCTAGGGAAAGTGTCATGTCCTGTCTTGTTTTGTTCTAGATCCAGGTGGATCTAGGGAGATTAGTTTATGTCTGCATTCACCGATTTATCCAATAAAAAAATTGGTGACTCTACTAAGGAAACGACGTGTTTGTGGTTTTTTTTTGGCCATTTTATTTTATCCTATCCTTTTTCACTTTAATTCAGTTTTTGAGTCTATGGGGGATCCATCCAGGCTCTCTGGATCTGAAAGTACACTTAGACTCTTTGTCCTTTTTCCAAATTTTATTTATTTACAGACATTTCCACATTGTACTCCATATACAGCCTACAAAAATCTTTGATCACCTCACCTAATTGTTTAGAATAGTGTGGTATTTCCACACCCTACCCCATAGCTAGCCTACGAAAATCCCTGATTTCCACACTGTACCCTATTGTTGGGCTGCGACCCTATTTGTAAATTTTTTTGGATTGGGCCTTCTTGTCTTTTGATACCCAGTTTTTCTTTGATCACCTGGGAGGAACTTTTAATGCCAGTATCTAACTGTTTTCTGAGTTTGTGACTTCTTGTTGATTGGTTTTCAAAGATCGAAAACTCTCCTTAATCATTTTTCCAGTTTTACTTCTTGATTTTTATCAACAAGGATATAATCTCTGATTGTGGATCCGAGTGCTTGATTGATAGAAGTCTTTGATTGGATTTAAATTTTTGGATTGTTTATTTTTTTTGGATTGATTATTGATTGGAAAGTCATTTTTCATTTTCATTTAGTGAAACACTTTCTTGTCATCTTTACTTTTATCTTCATTGAAAGTTTGATTTGGGTACTTGTTGAGAATATCGATTTTCTTTGATTACTTGTCCTTTCTTCATTACACCACTGTTTTGGTTTTGGAAAGGAAGAATTAAAGGCATTTATTATTTTAAGTAATCATTCATAAGAAAGTTTTTTGCATTCAAATTTTTTATTTTTAGAAGAGAAAAGTTGAGAAATTTCATTGCTTATGATTGTTTGAAATCGTGTTCATTCAAGAAAAAAGAATTTACATTTTGTAGCTTTCATGTTTCTGTAAAAAATACCTTCTCCCTACCGTAGATAGATTTCATTGAACGAAAGATTGCATCATTCATCTCTATTTGCATATTATTGGGTCAAGGTCTCATACAACATTAGCTTCATTTCCATATCCCTCTTGCGTAAACAACAACCATTAAAACACTACGCAATTTAAAATTTATTAGTAACTTTTATTTTCTAGAAACTCTTCTCACCAACATTAGCTAGGCTAGTGCTTTGGAATAGGTTGTGAGGCACACTCTCCAAAGCATAAAACACACTGTAGCATCTTGTGATAGGGAGTGTTGAAATCCATTTGCAACATTTTTTCATGGGAATCCCTTCTCACACAAGGGTCAAACCTAAGGTCGCATTAAGACTGGCAAAGTTACTCACCCTGCTTTGTTCGTCTTGGTGTAGAGATTGCACGTATTATGGGGGTCGCTTGAAGGTATACCCACAATTATGAGTGGAAGCCTTTTGAGTTTATTTCAAGCTAGATACCCTGCCTTTGTGCGTGGATCGGACTGTTGACTGTTTCCCTAAGCATAATTCTTGTAGTTGGTGACCTTAGTAGCCTATCTCTTTAGCAATTGTTACACAAGGTGACTGTGGAGGGGCAAGTCTTCACGGTACCTGGAATCGATGTTGGCCAAAATCATTCGGGCTCCTTGGAGGGTATACCCACGATTATGTGTGGGAGCTTGCACCAGGGTGTAAGTCTGTTAATAAGGTCGTCAACGTAATTTTTCCACCCTCTCTATCCTAGCCCCTTCTTGTCTTGACTTCGCGACGTTGGATTTCATCACCAACTAGTGCCTTCGAAATAAGAAGGTTTTTTTGATTGGTTTGATTTCTAGTTTTTATTAGCGAGTGATGTTTGCTTCCATAGTTGGCCATAGATTTTTTCTGTAAAATATTTGGTTCGGCCAACATTGACCCTCCACGCCGTTCATGCAGGATGCATGGGCTACCAATGGAAGATTCGAAAGGTTATCTCCCTTTACCTCCTCACACACCAGAGGGCTCTCCTGACTAGAGCAAGATCCCTGACACCATATCTTCACAAGTGGAACGAACCACCTCTTTAGAAAATTTACGAATTGTTTCCAATTTTCTAGAGGCTTTCTGACTTCCTCACAGATACGAGAGACGTATTCTCTGACTAAATTCATCTGGAGATCTTTTTGTTGAAACTTCTGTAATACCAACCGGTCCCCTTATCGCCCTTGAAGGCGAGAATCCCCTTTGGACTACTGAGATATTTAGAAACTCGCCTCGTACAGTGCAAGACCTTTACGACAATTTGGGAGAAGGTCCCAGTTCACGTATCGTATCACAACTGCCTGCGATGTCTGTTACCTACATGGTACCTTTAGACCACTTTTCTGGTACATCTAGCAGTGCCACCGCCTTTTCAGACACACATTCAGTTGGTCCTAGCTCAACTTTTTCTCTCCAGATGGCCCATGCTACTATGGTCCCACACACTACGACTATTCCTACTGGGAATGTGGTGGTTAACCAAGCCCCCATTGGTACACCAATTTCTTCTAGACCTATCCTATCACTTCCTCTTGGGTATCAAGTGTTGAATCCTTCCACCGTCATCCCTACCCAAGTTCCATCCGGAGTTTCAGGATTTGTTGTCCCACCTAGGTACAATGTTGTTGTCGGTTTTGTTCCTACACCGTCCCAGGTCCTCTCCAAAGGGTCTTATCCACCTTTTCTAGGGAGATCTGGCCCTAGTGGTTCCAATCCAATTGGCAACACCCATATCCCGTTTACTTCTAGTTACCAGATTCCCGTTGGAGGGAAATCTCATGTTGGGGGGAAACCCCAATTTGGAGGTCAACCTCAGTTTGGGGCACCACTAAACATTGGGGGGCAACCTCCACTTGGAGGACAACCTTAGGGTGGAATATATAACCCACTGTATGGACAAAACTCACTAGGATCTCTAGCCCAACTTTGGAGTCTTCTTGCCCAAGGAAATCCACAATCATTTGGGAGGCAACAACCACAAGTCAACTCTTTTGCACCCCCTCAATCGGGACAACCATATCCAGGTTCTTTGAATCCCACTTGGGGTCCACATGTTCACTCTAGTGTCCCTTTTCAAGGGAAAATTTCCAACCAACCCAACCCAATGGGCTACATGCCTCCACATCCATGTCCAAATCTGTCAAGACCTTTGCCTTACATGAAAACTGCTTACGGTCCCACTAGTATACCGATGAGACTTCCCCCCAAAGTCACCAATATCCTCACACAAATAGACAACTTCCATTTTTAGCCACTTTGAATCTACCTAACTTTTCTAGAATCTTGAATGGCCCTATCTTACATTCTCCCCATTGGCCAGTTATACAAACCAATCTACCTTCCGCCATACCCAAATTTGACGGTAAACCAGGAGAAGATCCAAACAACCATGTTATGACTTTTCACCTTTGGTGTTCATCCAAATCTTTGATGGGTGAATCCATTCGGTTACGACTCTTCCAACGAACTCTTACAGGTTCGTCTGCAAAGTGGTACATACAATTACCATGAGGCTTCTTCAATGAATTCAATACCCTAGCCATGGCTTTTCTCACACATTACCAAATGCCAATCCACTATGAGACAGGAACCGAGATCTTGAGTTCCTTTAAGCAGTCTTCAGCCACTCATATTTCCGATCACATCCATGAGTGGAGACGAAGACGACATTTGATCAAACTCGACCTTCCTGATCAGTTATTGGATGAATGGTTCACCAAATCATTCGTGAATAAAAAATCTCGTGATATTTCCATGCATGGAATTTTCACTAAAGAACAGGCGACCAGTCGCACTCAGTACCTAGATCTCATTTATTCGCAAACAGACACTCTCTATGACTTTCTCCCTGGCACTCCTTGCCCTTCTACCACCGCTACCTCAACAACCCTGACAACTTCTCATGTTGTTGATGGTGTGAATGGTACTTTCCATGTTGAAGTTCAATCCATGCATACCCCTCACACCAACCCCAAATATAATGCTTCTAATGTTCAACATGATCCATCTATTACTCCTTCCACCTGTAAAACCTTCGAGGTTAATTAGGTTCAGTCCACCCCTGCCGATAAAAATAAATCTAAAAAAGGAAAGGGTAAGAATAAGGAGGATAAAAACAATAATCCACAATCTAAAAAAACTAAAACACAATCCGCTGATGATAAGGATAAGCATAAACCATGATATCCTTACCTTATATGTGGTGATGATCACTACACAGAATATTTTCCAAGATGTGTCGAGGTCACTAAGTTCCTCCAAGGGACCGAAAAACCTCCTACACCTACCATTTTGTCACAACCTTTCCCTTCTCAACAACAAGCTCAATTGGTCATTCATGACCAACCTTCCCCTTCCACCACTTTGTATGTCCTTATGTGTACTGCTAATTCAAAAAAGAACAATGTTGCAATCGCAACTCGGGCCAAAGATGACTCTCCTTCAAAGGAGAAAATTGATGATATACCACCTCCGTTGGTTCAACCGCCTCCCTCAACTTCACCTGCCAACGGTCCTCTTCATCTCGAATGACCGGGTCTCGATACAGTTCTCTGCCCTCCTTCAAAGGGCATTGTTCAAAAGTATGCCTTTAATTCTCATGCGTATGCTGCTCATAACTACATTATTGTAGAAGACCTGGCACAAGCACCCTCCGCGATGTCATCTCAGATTGTGTCGGTTACTTCATAGTGGGATACTTCTAGACTGTGTCGGAAAGTGTCTCACTATGATATGCCACTGGATGCCCATGTTGAGTAAGGACTGCCCCAATGGCATAGTCAGAGGCATCTGTCTCGATCTCAAATGGTTGTTGCAAGTCTGGTAATGTGAGCACTGGTGCAGAGCAGAGGCAATGTTTCAACTCCCCGAATGCCTTCTGTTGAGATTCGGACCAAAAGAATTTTTCTTTAGCTCCTCCCTTGGTGACTTGACTCAAGGGCCAAGTGATATGAGAGAATCCCAACACAAACCTACGGTAGAAATTGGCAAGACCTACAAAGCTGCGGAGCTCTATTAGGGTGGTTGGGGTTGGCCAATCCCGAATGACTTGGGTCTTTGCTAGATCCACATGCACCCCCCGCTCTTCAATAATTTATCCTAGATACTGAACCTGGGTCATGCCAAAAGTGTATTTCTCCAAATTGGCACAGAACTTGTGTTGTCATAGTGTTTGGAGGACCTGTCGGATGTGGTGAAGGTCCTCTTCCCAAGTTTGGCTGAAGATCAGAATGTCATCCAAGTACACCACTACAAATGAGTTGGTTAATGACCATAGGATGTCATACATTAGCCTCATGAAGTTTGCAGGGGCATTCGTCAACCCGAATGGAATGACCAACCATTCGAAAAGGCCCTCCTTGCATTTGAAGGCAGTCTTCCACACATTAGAGGTTTCGATTGGTACCTGGTGATACCCAGACTTCAAGTCAATCTTGCTGAAATATTTCTCCCCCTTGAGTTGGTCCAGAAGGTCATCAATCATGGGATCGGGTACCTATTCCAAATAGTGATCTTGTTCAGTGCCTGATAGTCAATGCAAAGTATCAAAGTTCCATCCTTCTTTTGCACCAACATGATCGGGCTCCCACAGGGTGATGAACTCGGTTGGATGTGACCTTTCTGCAACAGCTCCTGAATATGCCTCTTGATTTCATCATTCTCCATAATAGAGTGCCGATAGATGGGTCCATTGGGCAGCGACGCACCTAGGGTCAGATCGATGGGGTGCTTGACCTGGTAGTGTAGAGGCAACCCTGTGGGGGAGGTGAATATGTCCTCGTACTCCTCGACGACCTTATCCATCTGTTGTTTTCGTGTAGCAAGGCCTTATCTGGAGGTCATAGCCACAATCTTCCTCTTTCCCTAAGGGCAGATCATCGGGAAAACAAATTTCTTGGTTTTTGAAATGAGCTTACTGCATTGTTTTGCAGTAACCAAAGAGATGGTGGTAGGAAGTGCTATCTCCGATATCCTATATAGCTTATTGCCCAAGGTGATAATAACAGCATGAGGCCTGGACTCATACACAGCATGTCGCTTCCACAAGTACGGTTGGCCTAATAATACATCAGAAACATCAAGAGGAGCAGTGTCACATAATACATCATCCGTGAAGGGCTTGATGCTGTAGGGAAGGCGAAATTGTTGGCTGACGCAAAGGTCATGTCCTTGGTGCAACCACCCGATGATATATGGTGGTGGGTGTGTTGTGGTCAGCAAGCCTAGATGCTTCATGACCTGTACTGATATAAGGTTCTTCTGGCTCCTGCTAGCGACAATGAACTGCAACGGTGAACCCTTTACCCACATCTTGGAATGGAAGAGATGCTCCACCTCCTCTGGATCTTATGGTTCCTCCTTTTGGATATTCATGGTGGAAATGGTGGCGTTGGGATCCGCATCGATAATGTGCTTCCCCCTATCATTCCCCTTGTTGGGTTATGATTCAGAGTCGGAGCATGCATCCGATTCAGAAGCCTTCAACTTGGCTACCAGTGACTGCTTGGCCCGACACTCACTTGTGTTCTGAGTGGAGCTCTTATGGAAATCACACCACTTCCCTGTGTCCTTTTTTGGCTTCGTGGTGTTGTTCTTTGCTTGTGGATTTGGCGGGTTATCCTGGGCTGCTCCGCCTTGGATTGGTCCTTTGTTCTATGGTTTGGAGGTAACTTTCCCTTGCTTTTGATTTGCAGACCCAAAGTCTCGCTTTTTTCTGTTTGAACTTCTGCTCAATCTTGGTAGCATATCGGTACGCCACACCAAGCGAGAAGATGTCGAGGAACTCCATTTCCTCCTGAATGTATCTGTGCAGACAACTGCGGTACTTTAACACCAAATTTTTCTCTGAATCTTTGATACCCAACTTTGTGCGTAGGGTATGAAACAAATTCATCATCTCATGCACATCTTGGTCCCTTTGCTGCCGCAGCGTAGTCCATTGTATGTATTTGTCCTCATAGCTCCCCACGGGATAATATTGTTCCTTGATGGCATCCCAAAAATAATTCCAAGTGGGTGTGGTTGAGAACAGAGAGGGTTCCCCCTCGCCCTGTTGCTCCGAGTAGGTTTCCCACCAGTCCTTGACATGGGGGGCGGCTTTGAGGAGTGCGAAAATAATCCTTTCTCGGTCGAAAAATTCATGAACCGAGAAATATCCTTCTAACATATTCAACCATCTATCTATCACATCTACATCTATTTGGCCCTCAAATATGGGAATGTCAAAGTTTACTTGTACCTTAAAAGGAGTGGCGCCTCCAGAGTTGTTGTTAGATGTCGATGCACCGCTATTGGGAATCCGTTGAAGAATCTGAGAAAAGTTGTCCATCATCGCGTTCATTTGTTTCTCGAGGGCCTCCTCGAGCAACATTTTGATAGGATATCCTACTCCCTCATCTTTCTTTTCTTCCCCCATGGGTGATCATCAGGGTTTGCGAGACTGATCTTGCAAAGGTTCATCTAGATCGATCCCCAACTCCTTATACCCCAACCTCGTTGGGGACATGCAAAGAAAGATCGAGAACAAGAAGACCGCTCTGATACCACTGATCTGGATTTATGTAGAAACACAATGAAATACAGAAATAAACATAAACGCAGAGATGTAGCAGAAATAAGACTTCATTTCATTAATAACAAATGACTGAAAAATGCTTACAGACAGAATGGAAATAAACTAGCTAGGGCGTTGGTAGCTTATCTCTGAGAAGAGATGTGGCGGCTACTGGCCTCTTGAACTGCCTGTTACAATGAGGCTCGAAGGCCTATATATTATTGAGAAACAATGGAAAACCTTAAACATCCAAAAAACCTAACCCTAGGAGATGAAACGCCAGAATATGGGCCCTGTTGGGGTAAATTGGTACATCAATTTCCCAAGGTCGTAACTTTGGCATACTATATTCATTTGATGCACATGATACATTGTTAGAAACATCTATCCGAGGAATACATTGCTGATAGAGAACATCGAAGCCAGAACAAACTCATATTCGCCAGAGCATTCATGCCCAAAAAACGTCGTTTAGGGCCTCAAAATAGTTACGGAAGTTCAGGACCCGGAGAACTATTAAAAATAGTAAATTGTTCTACAATTAAGGAAACTGAAAAACTGAAAGAAACAATGGTATGGTTCCAAGTGGAATAGGCGGGTGGCCACCAATATCCACCTCGATCAGCGGAAACCTACGATTTCCACAGGTCCCATTATCTACCACCTGCAGCAGCACTTGCGTGCACCTACCGACCTAAAAATTGACTCAAAATCTACATTTTAACTAGAAAAAATGAAAATCAATCCATGGAAAAGATAAAGAACACAGAGATTACCTCTTTGACGGAGTCCGTTTGCTGAATATTTGATTGTGCCTCCCACAATCGACAGAAGAAGTTCGAGGAAAAAAGGGTTGGTTAGACCAAGTTTTGGGTGAAATCACAATGAGATGGTAAAAAAGGGTTTTCAACTATATTTATTCACTTTTTACCATTTCTATTGATTTTTTATATTATTTTATTCATTTTACCTAAAACCTAAGTTTCTAATGGCATTGTGAGTCTGGTATTCTTTCACAGATAAATGATCTAGGAGCTTGAACGATGAAGTACATATATTTTTCTCAATTTGTTTTTCATTTGTCACATGTACAAATACTTTTTAGGTTTTCCAGGAAAATCCTCGAGCTCAATCTTTGTTCGTTCTCGTGCTCGAAAATCAATGAGAATGAAACTAAGTATACTTTTTTCATCTTTTCGTACTCGTCATGGTAACATGAAAACAACGAAACTTAGGGATTATCCTTTAAGATCTTTTCACGCTCCATAAAAAATGAAAAGATTGTCGAGCGATCTTGTTCTTTTCACGCTCGTAAAAGAATTTGAAGAAAACATTTTATGGGCGGTAAGTTATGACTTTTTCGGTCTCGTCAAACTAATTTATGAAAAAGGAACCGGGAGAGTTATCTTTAAGTGTTTTTCAGACTCTCAAAACATGAAACAACCTCAAGTTTTCTCTCTTTGGACTCGTTAAACAAACATCGAAAGACCCATGTGGGACCAAACCACTCTTTCTTAGGTTTCGTTAAACATACTCCGAGGGACTCGTTCGAAGGATGAACTTACATACACAAGCATATGTTATCCTCCTCAAGCTTGCGTAAAATTAAAGAGGTACTTGCCATAAATGGTGGGGGGGAATTTTGGGAAAGAAATGTGTCTCTGTATTTGTGTTAAATGGCAGTAATAGTCTCTCTTGATCATGACACCCCCTTTATCATTATAATCGGGTTGGGAAGTCCATTTGTCTCTCATCTGAATTTCTACAAGTTCATATCTTGGGTCATCCTTGAGTTAATGCCACCAAGACTATTGTTGTGTCGTTCATATGTTCAAGAGAATTCCAAACAAGCCCTCTATCAAGTTGGCCATCTGTAGTTGTCAATTCCTACCATGTTGGCCTTCCCTGTGTCAGTTTCAAATCATTTTCATACTTTGATATACCCTAAATTTGTTACTTATTTCATATCATTGATGGGGGATACATCAAGGCCCTCCTGTGACGAGTATTTTCCTATCGACTTCAACTCATCATCCGAGAACAAGACTTAGAAATCATTTAGTACCTTAGGGCATGCATGCCTCAATGGCAGGTTTCTTTGTCTTCGACAGTGGATTCACATCATTGGTCCCTGATCGAGAGATTCCATCAAGTGTTTGACTTCAGCTCATTTATTCACATTTGTTGGATTGTACTAGGGTACCTTGGGAGTCATTGACATCAATGGTGATTTCATTCGCACTTGTTAACGGTTTTCATCAGTGACTGGTAATCAAGTGGTTTCTAACATGTTCCACTTCAACACCTATAATCGCATGGCTAGATTCGTACTTACAAATGACGGGATTGAAGACCCTGGATCTCATCATTTTTGTTCTAGGTTGTGATGAATTATTTATGATTTGTATTGACACATAGATCCACTTTGTATGTCTTGTGGCTATGTCCGAATTTGATTTTTCTAGTACATAGATCCACAATGTATTCTCGGTGGCTATGTAGTATTTTTATGACATGGATCCACGGTGTATGATTGGTGGCTTGACTTACATTTGTGATTTCAATCACTTGTAGTCTGAGCATGGGAATGCCTATCTCAGAAATAGTATTATATTGTACAGATGCTTGATTGTTTGTAGGTTCCTGATTAGTGCATTCCTTGTTCTCGACACACACACACACATTTTACAAAGTATTTTGGTTGTCATGAGTTCCAGCCTCATACTTTGGGGGGCATTCTGTTACACATTATTTTGGTCACCCTGGTGATGTCTCTACAGTCATGTGTTCGTGCTCTCAAAAGGATCTTTTTCCTGAGAAAAGTGACTGATGTTTTCCTCTACAAAACTTGTTTTTAGAATGGTTTCACAGGCTGCATGTAGTACACAGTGCGGAAATGATTAATTTCCACAAGATGCTCTATACCTGGCTCGCGGGGTTTCTGCAGGCTGCTATATAGGCAAGGTGCGGTGAGGTTTGAAAGATAAAGAAAGGAAGAAGTTCACGAAGGTTCTAGAATAGGATCTTCTAGAATATGATTTGGCTTCCATATGGTTGGGATCCTACTCGCTTGATTTTGTGGGATCATCCTAATCTCTTTAACCATCTCTCCTTATCCTATATAATGATGGGTTTCTCATGGAAAGGGTAAGCAAGATTGAGAAAATAATTGATGAAGAATAGGCTAAAGAATGTATGAGGAATCATGTTTCAATTGATTCTTGAGGTCTCCATTTGTCCATCAAGCCATTGTGGATCATCTTCATGCAAATTCTGAGCAAGTGTGTGTGTTGGAGCAAAGAGCCACTGAAAGGTAACTTGTGACATCAAGGCAGTTTGGTTGTATATTCCACTTTTACTTAATATAATACAGTGGCATGTTTCTTTCCCATAAAATCATTCTCATTTTATTACATGACTCCTTGATCACATGTTTAAGTTTTCATTGAATATACTATTGTTTCTTTCACTTTGGTTGGTTTGTGTCATTGCAGATTTCATTTCACAAGAGCACCGGAGAAAAGTAGGGACAAAAAAGACATAAAGAAGTGATATTTAAAGGTATGTCACTCATCCCTTCTTTGGTAGTAAATTCAATGATTGTAACTTAGGGAAAGCGTCATGTCCCGTCTTGTTTTTTTCTAGATCCAGGTGCATCTAGGGAGATTAGTTTATGTCCACATTCACCGATTTATCCAATAACAACCTTCATTTCACCTCCACAGTGTATTGGTGATTTGTATGGAAAGGTATTTTACAAGTGGTTGTCGAAGTAGCCAATCCATCTGCAAGTATGTTTTGGCCTTTGGGAATCACTTGCAAATCAATTTTAGTGAAACATTGTAGAAAATAAAAAACAACATTTCTATAAGATCCGAGTCTAGGATGTTTGGCAGAATACTCACCTTTTATTTGTTTGATGACAAGTTCAGAATCACCTCTTACCATAATCCTTTTGGCACCAAGTTTCTTCAATAACTTCAGGCCGAGCATCAATGCTTCATACTAAGCTATGTTATTAGTGCACTGGAAATTTAATTTGTAAGAGTGACTTTCTGAATACATTGTTTTATTATTATGCACCCACACCCCAAATCCAACTCCTTCCTTACTAACAGCTCCATCGAAAACTATACTCCAGAGAGGGCCTTCTCATTCATTAGTTTTTTTTGTCACTGTTCTACTTTCCTTAGGGATTGCTTTACTTTCCTCCAAGCCAGATGCATCATCTTCCAGTTGTGAAATTTGATTTTCTAAGTCACCATCATTATATAAAATGATTGAGTCTAGGTCAGAATGAACAGAGTACAAAGGATAGTTATGTGGTTTCTCTTGACTGTTGACCATGTATTTCATCAGATTCTCTCTATACAATCTTCTCTGTTGACCAAATACAAGAATGGTGGCATAAGACATATCTAATTTTAAAGTAGCCTTTAACTTGGAACCCCATGATCGAGATAATAGCATACCATATTTCGGAGGAATATTTGCAACTACAATATCCATCACCGTGCTTTTAGCCGGGATTTGTGCCAAGGTAATACAAAAATATTTAATCATACCTATGCATTTAACCTTGCTAGAGTCAAAGGAGTATAATTCCTTGTAAGGACTAGTGATATCAAGCCCCAACTTTTCCATCACAGCCTTGGGCATAAGATGGTGAGTAGCACCAGAATCTAGTATAGTGTTGTGTAATGTCTTGTCATGAATATTTAGACTGATGTAAAAAGGAGGAACATAACCATTGTCAGTTTGTCCCTCAACCTCAGGACCAAACAACAACTCAGGCTGATCATCAACAACATTCACAGTGTCTGTTCCTACTCCTAGTTCTATGTTTAATGCTTTGATCACCTGTGATCGGTAAGAATTTTTGTTCATTAGTTCTGTCAAAGGAATAGGAACTTTTAGTTTTGCCAATTTACTTTTGAAGATGAAAGTGGTTGAAGTTCTACTATGGCTCTACAATTCGGATTTATCAGCCACATTTTTTTGTGCAATAGTACTTGGTTGACTTGTGGATGTGATTTCGGTTTGAGTTGTTGGTGAATATTCAAGAGTTCTTTTGGAAGGAGTCTCTGAATTTTTATTTTCTGGGACTTTCTTAGGAGAACTGTCTGAGGTTTTCTTAGCTTCAACAACCTTCTTAGTTTTAGCAGCCTTCTTAGTTGGGTTGTCATTAGAATTCTTACTTCTCAAGTTGTATTGTCTGTGGACTTCCATTATTGCATTCTGTTAGGGCTCTGTAATTTTCCCAAGGCTGTGAGGCAGTCACAGAGGTAACATCAAAACCACTTCGAGTCAGGGATCTAGCCCTCCGAGACTCAGAGAGGGATCTCTTTGTCTGATATAAATTTGTTTGAAGAGATATTAGGCTAGCTATGAAAGTATGAGGTTGGGGTTTTTGAAATATTTAGATGAGGATGTGGTTGATGAGTTTCTCAGATCACCATTGGTCTATGGGGTATGTTTATAAGATAATGATCCAGTCAGATCTAGAGGTACATGTTTCCACAAGGCAAGATAGTAACTGGGTTGGATCGTCTTAAGCTTGAATGGTGTCGATTGAGGAAGAAATGGGGGAGGAAAACTGAGAAAATGAGCATTTAAGAATTCATAAACTGAGCTTTAGAAGAAAACATAAAGATTACCAAAGGATCAGATGCAGAGTATTCACCAATAAATTATGCTCTATTACTATCATTCGATAATAGGAAATTGAAAACAAATGGCATGATAACTGGAAAAAAAAAACACTTAACACAGAAGAGGAACGCCACCAATGCTGCTACACAAGAATCCTGTA
>ML793428.1:544667-555267 GCA_009831015.1 Picea engelmannii | reverse complement strand
ATGTTTTATTATAATTTTAATATTTGTTTTAAATATTAATTAATAAAACATTAACCTAAATTATTAATTAATCAATTTCTAACCTAATTACTAACTTAATTAATTAACAATTGATCAATTACTAACATGTTAACTCAATTATTGATTAATTAATAACTAATTTATTATTAACAGGTTTAAACATGACTATTAACCTAGTGTTTTTATCCTAAGTTTGTTTATTCATGGATGGAAAGCGGGTGAGGCGTACTCAATGGGTCGAAAAGACAAGGGAGTGAAGGCGCAGCGGAGGATGAAGGATGCAACAGGATGATGGAGGATCGGGCGAAATGGATGGAGGGGAAAAAAGGGGGTCAACCGAGCCAGAAGTCTTCATCACGAGGGAAATGTCAAATCCACAGTCGAAGAATCGAGTTGCCTATAATTATAGGACCCCAACATAGGCTCCACCTGGGGATGGCAGCTTCTTTCAGGAGGTGTCAAGAACCATAGACCTATGAACATGCAAACCGGTGCTTTATCCATTAGGCTGCTCCCAAAATCTTATTCTGCAACCTGTACCTGTTTTGATCTTGCAACTGAAAACAAATCAAATGAACATTGTTGAAAAAGAGATGCTCAGAATGCTGAGATTATTCACATTCTCCTACCTACCCTATGCTACTGATAATTTTGTTAAATCAAATAATACAAAAATGCCAATGAAGCCAATCAAGTAGCTGTTGAGACCAGAGGACTGTTTGATTGCTCGTTAGCACAGTGAAAAGAGCAGCTTGACCTTTTGCCCATAGATTCAAAACTGCAAAGTGTAATGGCCGTTGCTGAAAGCATGATTGATCTTTACAACAGAGACCCCGACAGTCTTGAAGAACAAAAGTAATGTTAGAGAAAGATTGAGGCTCTACAGTGAGAAAATTCTCCATATAGGTAGCTACAGGATCAAGGTAGAAATGACATATTCCTTGATTTTTGGATGGCAGCTCTGGCACTGTGTCTATGTTATCTTCATCCTCATGCATTTCCTGACATGGCTGCAACTTTCCTGATGGGTTTTGAAATGATGCTTCTGCTGAACATACCCCTGTAGCTGATTGTCCTATCATATCCATATCATAGCAGCATTTTATCCCATAGCTGGATGATGGGGAATGATTTTGACCCCATAGGCCATCCAACCGATCAACTATTGGATCCTGAAAAGTCTGACAAGACTGTTGCATTGATTCAAATAATATTTCCTAACCTTTTATGTATTTATCCTTAAACACTTGTCCAAGAGTCTCCTTCAAAATTTGAAATGACTTAAAGCACAATGGTACAGAGTTATTTTGGATTAACTCATAATTTGTCTCGGGCTTTAAGCTTTCATTTGGAATTTGAAAATCAAAGTAGGTAAAGGGAAACAACTCTGGATTTAGAACAGCCTCAACATCAACACTAGCATCTTCACCTAGTTGGTCAGAACATCCTCCCTCTTTACCAATGCCAACTTGTTTACAATTTCTTCTCAAAAATTGAAAAGAAGAGAAACATAAGGGCAAAGATTTTTCCCTTACTCTGAAATTTTCTGTCTCTTCCTCATCGATGTCATGACTATTGTGCAAGGGCTGATTGTCGTATCTGAACTGTAAATAATCTTCTTCCTGCCAATGACATGCTGTTGATTTCTTTGAACAGTCCACTTCTATTTTAACCTCATGCTCATCATCATACTAATCACACTTGGGTGGACAATCCAAGTAAGGAATGTCGTCAAACATGCACATCATATCAGCTGGTTATTCCTCTGCAAGTTGAGATGGAGCTTCATCTTTGACTATGTTGTGAATTGAATACATGAACGAATCATTATTCAAACCATGGTACCCAGGATGAGCAGAAAAATGTTTGGGAACTATGACCGTGTCTTACTCTGAAATCAATGGAACATGATGTCTTTGGACAACAATCTCCTCTTTTATGTTAATCTTTTGCATCAACTTTTCCATGGCACTGGCCAAAATCTGTAGTTTAGCTTCTGATGACTTCAACTACTCCTTTTCTTTGTCCCTTAACTTTGACCTTTTGATCAGCAAGTTGGTCTCCACATCAACTGCAATGCTCTGCATTTATTCAAGGCTTGCAGTGTTCCTTTCTCTTAATTGGAATGCCATCTCGGGATCGAAGGCATCTGGGAAATGCAATTTGACTAAACCAGGAGGTGGCCTTACATCCACAGGTATTGAATGATACACCTCATTGAACCTCGCTGGAAACGGTTGTACTGTTTCCCCGAGTTTTCTTTTCAAGTGGTCGTATTCTTCTAGGATGAGGAAAACATTTCCCATGATCACCCACCTATCTAAGAAAACTTGCATGAACTACTAAAAATTTCTAATGCTTGTAGCTGGAAGGTTCTTAAACCAATCTTTAACTTTACCTTGCAAAGATAGGGCAAACATCCTGATACAGACATCATCATCTTCCACCTCATAAAGGTCAAGGAAATCCTCAAGGTTTTGAATATGCTTTTCAACAATGATCTTCCCATTTTCTCCATCAAACCTAGGCAGATTATTGATGTAATTGACAGGGAGGTCATGGAGAATGGGAGGCAAATCTAGAGGCTGGTATCGATCTGGGACTTTTGCAAGCACAGGATATGAAGCAAGAGGCTTACAACCATCTAGAGGTTTTGCAAGAGTAGGAGATAAATAAGGAGGCTTATGTCTCACTAGGGTTTCTACAGGTGCGTCTGGGATGTGCACAGGTGTATGAGTATGTTCATAATCTACAATTGGGGATATGATCTCTTGAGACTCATCAATTAATAGATGGTCAAAGTAATCTTCAGCAATATACTTTTGATCAGGCTTAGAAAAAGACAAGACATAATTGCAGATAAAACCAAAGATGTCTTGAATGCAATTTGAGCTTGAGTACCTGGTCTTTCTAGGCTACTTGGCCATGCTTTAGGTTCTTCCTCCAGTGGAGTCTTTGAGTTTGGCACTGTCTGGAGCTGATAGGAGTCGCCAGGTGAATGATCTCAGCCTTCTTGTGTCTGGAGCTTTGAAGTGTACTACTGGGGAGAGTTCCCCAGTGGAGTTGCCATTCTGTTAGCTCTCTATAATTTTCCCAAGGCTATGAGGCAGTCACAGAGGTAACATCAAAACCACTTCGAGTCAGGGATCTAGCCCTCCGAGACTTAGAGAGGGATCTCTCTATCTGATATAAATTTTTTTGAAGAGATATTAGGCTAGCTATGAAAGTATGAGGTTGGGTTTTTTGAAATATTTAGATGAGGATGTGGTTGATGAGTTTCTCAGATCACCATTGGGATATGGGGTCTATTTATAAGATAATGATCCAGTCAGATCTAGAGGTACATGTCTCCACAGGGCAAGATAGTAACCGGGGTGGATCGTCTTAAGCTTGAATGGTGTCGATTGAGGAAGAAATGGGGGAGGAAAACTGAGCAAATGAGCAGTTAAGAATTCATAAACTGAGCTTTAGAAGAAAACATAAAGATTACCAAAGGATCATATGCAGAGTATTCACCAATAAATTATGCTCTATTACTATCATTCGATAATAGGAAATTGAAAACAAATGGCATGATAACTGGAAAAAAAAAACACTTAACACAGAAGAGGAACGCCACCAATGCTACTACAAAAGAATCCTATAAATATTTTCTCTATTACTGTTGAGTCATTTGGGAACTACAGACAAAAAAAAACCTCCTGGGGTAGCAAGGCCCACAGTCCAGCCAAGAAGGGAAAAACTCACATAGGTTGAACCCTTTTACATTAAAATCCTTTGAATAAATAGGGGAGATCCCCCAATAAGTTTTGAGAGTCGTTTGTAACTTCCTCGGCCAAAAATAGCCACCAATCCCACAAAATTTGGAACTGTCTGCCATGAAAGACGGACCGGTTTTCTACGAAACAGGGGTCCGAACAGACGTGTGTTTCTCTTCAAGGATGACACTTGGGAAAAAACTGAAGGAGGTTATTGTATATGGGAATGTGATGGACAAAAACCTCCTTCTATTTCTTCAAATTCGTCCCCAGATGGCCATAAAAGATCCCGCAAAATCAGGACTGTAATGGAAAAGCGAAAATCTGGAAAAAAGGGCCTCGAAGATGGATTTGATTCTCCCTGCTCGTGGCACCTGTGAAAAAACTGAGAGAGTTTGTTTTTCTTCATCCCGTTACGGAGAAAAAAATCTCTACGTTTCTTAAAATTCGTTTTCATTTTCCCAAAAATGGCCTTGGACGAAGACATGCTGAACAGGCGAAAATAGGCAAAAATTTGGAAAAGCGGTTTTTTTTCGTGATTGGTGGTATTCCGGACCCCCCTGAGGTGGTAAACATTTTTTGGGGGGGGGGTCCATGGGAATAGGAAGGTGACACGTGGATTGGGGGTGTATTGAAAAACCATTATTCCGGACCCCCCCTCTCGTTAAAGTTTGGATGGTGAGGGGGGGTCCGGAATTTTTAAGGGCCGTAGATTCGTTTTGATATTATATAGGCTTTGATGTGTGCGTTGAGGTAGGGGGGTGGGTAGACTTAGGGTAGATTTGGTTTAGGTTGTTATTTTTGTTGTTTTTTAATATTTGTTATATTTTTTGTTTTATTACGTGCTTTGTTTTATGTTTATTGTATTTTATATGTTTTGTTTTGTTTTTTGTATTTTGTTTTTTATGTATTTGTTTTATTATATATGTTTATATTTTGTTTTATATTGTTTTATAATGTTTTTTTTTATATTTTTATTTAAAGGCTTTTATATTGTTTTGGTATTTTATATTATTTGTTTTTTTATATATGTTTTTTATATAATTTGTTTTTATATATGTTTTATTATAATTTTAATATTTGTTTTAAATATTAATTAATAAAACATTAACCTAAATTATTAATTAATCAATTTCTAACCTAACTACTAACTTAATTAATTAAAAATTGATCAATTACTAACATGTTAACTCAATTATTGATTAACTAATAATTAATTTATTATTAACAGGTTTAAACATGACTATTAACCTAGTGTTTTTATCCTAAGTCTGTTTATTCATGGATGGAAAGTCGGTGAGGCGTACTCAATGGGTCGAAAAGACAAGGGAGTGAAGGCGCAGCGGAGGATGAAGGATGCAACAGGATGATGGAGGATCGGGCGAAATGGATGGAGGGGAAAAAAGGGGTTCAACCGAGCCAGAAGTCTTCATGACGGGGGAAATGCCAAATCCATAGTCGAAGAATCGAGTTGCCTATAATTATAGGACCCCAACACATTCTCAAAGGCTTGTTGTTCAGACTCTTCCTCATTTACTTTTGTCTGTGAAAGGAGAAACAAGACATGCTCTTCCTGTGTAAGAAAAATGGAATCGTTATCGTTAACCCCCATAAGGTTTATGTGAATGACATCCAACTCCTCAATTATCTCTTCCCCTTCATCACCATAGTTTTCTTGAAGAGGTGTCCTAATCTGTTGATTAGGACCTCTTTGTTCCCTTTGGTCTCTGGGCTCTCTCTGTCTGATCTGGGGAGGGTTCCTTCTGAAATTTGGATTTTGAATCTAAGGAGCAGGTTGATTTTCTCTAGGAGGGTTTCTATCTCTGATTTCTAGTCTTTCCATTAATCTCCCCACAATTCTAATCAAATAATCAATTCTGGCATCTAAAGTAGAGGTAGAAGTAGAAGGTTCTTCTTTAATTGTAACTCTCCTTTCTGTTCTTTTCCTAGCTCTCCTGGGTAGCAAATGTTTTTCAACACTTACAACACTCTTATGCATATCTTCTAGGGTGGCATAATTTCTTTCTCTCAGTTGGTAGGACATATCAACATTGGAACCATCAGGGAACTTGATTAAGGCCAAGCCTTGAGGAGGCTTGATATCAGCAGGAATTGCGCTATAGATATTATTGAAATGAATGCAATAGTCTTGTACCATTTCCCCTTGATTTATTTTGATATTTTCATATTCTAATAAAATTTGGAGAGGGTTTTTCTTTACCTCCCATCTGTTGAGAAAAGTCTGTTGCAAAGCAGCAATATCAACAATGCTAGCAACACGTAATGTCTTAAACCATTTTTTGACCTCACTAGTTAAGATTTGTGCAAAGAGTCTCATTTGAACATCTGCCCCATCAACTTCATGCAAATTGAAGTAATCATTCATTTTATCCACATGTTGTTGTGCATTAAGGGATCCAGTACCATCAAACTGAGAAAGTTTGGTTTGATAGTCCTATGGCATGTTATGTAAAGGAGCATCTAGTACCAGGGGGGCATATCTTGCTACCATAATTAGTGGAGGGGGTTGAATGACAACTTGTGTGATTGGTGGGGAAGTGACAGATGATGTGTAAGAGACAGGGTTGGGAGATATGGATTGAGTTACTTGAGGATTGACAGAAGTTGCAACAATGGAGATGGCAGAAATCTTGACAGAATTTTGAAAATGGGCTTTATACAAAGCCTGGTCAAGATTTGAAGCTAGATCTTGTAGTTTCTCAAACTCTTTAAGGATTTGTTGATCGAAATCTGTTCTACGAGAGAGTCTTTCAGGGGTTTTAGGTTGGAGAAATGTTTGATCTAGTACTATATCATCTACAAATATATCATATTTGGTTCTAAAAAGCTTATGCTCAAAAGTTAGGTCAAACTCCATATCCTGGATTGTGATAAGTTTCTCTGGAAGATAAGTTGCCTTGGGAAGAGGACTGTTACTCCCTTGACCTTCTACTGTGTTTATTTTTCTGAGTATTTTTTCTGGATTATCTACTGTTGTTACAGGTTCTGGATCAGGATGAGATCTAGTGTGAATTATTTTAGGATCCAGAACTTTAAACTTTTAAGAAATCTAAATTAATATATACAAAATTCAACAACCTATGAACATTTATCTCTTGAAAGTTAGATTTTTAATTGTTCAGAAATAACGTTTTCTTTATCTATGGAAGAGAATTCATAAAGATGAAAAATTAATTGTTCATTTCCCCAGTATGGTCGCCACTATGTTAACACTCTATAATTCCCAAAGGTTGTTAAGGGCAGAAGAAATTAATAGAGGTAACTTACCAAAACCACTTCGAAACTAGGATCTAGCCCTGCGAGTTTCAAAGAGGGATCTCTCTGTAGGATTTAGATCTATTTGAGTTTTATATATTAGGCTAGTTGTAATAATCTAAGTTTGTTTTTTTGTTTATAAAGATTGGTTGAAGTATTGCATTAAACATCCATTGGGCTATGGGGTCTGTATTAAAGATTAAGATCAGATACAATTTTTATAAGATTTCTTCACATGGCGATATAGTGAGAATGTTGGATCTTTTAAGATTAAATGTGGTGCAAAGATAGAAGAGGAGAGAGAAGCAACCAAGCAAAGAAGAAATTAAGAATTTCTTTACTTAATATCAAATGGATAACATGCAGATGGCTAAAGACCAGAAACATAGTGCACGAGACAAATTATGTTCATTAAACTTCCTTTAAATGATTAGAAATAGAAAACAAAATGATTACAGAGTTTAAAGATAAACATTGACAGAGAAAGATAAACATCACCACCATCCAAATGCAACAATCCTGTGATTAGCCTTTTTATTACTGGTCACTCTTCTCAAAATATTACAAAGATAGATTCTTGGGCACAAAAATCAACCCTCAATACTTCTAAGTGAGAATTATTTATACAATAATTACATTTGATCCTATCATTAATGACTAGGATATGGTGGAGGAAAAATCTAAATAACTAGATTACAAATTACAAAATAATAGGACTGTTGATGATTTGTTCGAATCCTTGGTGCTGATTCTGAGGAAAGTAGTTGGTGATTCATCACTTTTACTTGATTGTTCCTTATGTTGACTCAGATGTCCACATCAACTCTACTCGAGTAAAGCACATAGGTCTTCCCATCTCTTTTGACTGGGGATGGAAACCTTGAGTAACCTTCTGTAAGTTTCATCCATCTTTGTGTACTTGGAAAAGGTAGGCTTGGTGATGAAAATGTATTTTATCTCATGTTGGATGCTCAGGTCCAGCTGTAAGGTTTCTAAGAAATCCTTGCCAGTAATGCTCCCTTGTATGCCTGTGAATTTAGAACCATCTTTGGCCACTGTTTGGATCTTATGCTTGTAGTCAGACAGAGTGATGATCTTATTGTTGATCACTAGTAAAACTGGAAGTCCCTTCTTGTGCAGTTAGTCGACCTTGCCGAAAAACCTCTGCACTCCAATGTCCATTTTCTAGGCTTTCTCCTCAAGTTGCAGCATCAATCCCTTCTTGGTCAAAACCTTCTTAACCTCAAGGATTGTTTCTGTCCTATCCTTAATTTCCAAAACCTCTAGCTCTCCTTTGGTATTGGAGTTTAAGAATCTGAGGATTTCAATGGCCTCTATGGGCCTCTCTCCCAATTCTTCCCTTATCTTGTCAATGGCTTGTCTGGCTCTCTGCACCAGTTCATGTTGTTCAAACACAATTTGTATGAGTGACCAAATATCTGCCATTGATTTGTTGATGTCCATCCATATGTTTTCCTTGGCTTCTGACAGTGTCTTGGCCATGATTGTCTCCTTCTGCAACTTCTTTATTTCTTGAGTGAGTCTCTGTGATTTGTGCATCTCTATGTTGTAACTGGAATGGAACATGGATTTCAGTTTCTAGAGGTTTCTAATCTCTTCTTGTAGTCTTTTGATTTCTTCTCCTTGCAGAGTCATGTCCTCCATTGACTTTGCCAATTTCTCAGAAGCATCTGGGACTGTTACTGGGATATCTGATGAAATTTTTGTTATAGTGGTTGTTGATTTTGTACTAACTCTTGTGAGAGGAACTTCTTCTAGTGGGATGAAAGTCATTGGCACACTTTGTTCCTTCTCTTTGACCATATTATCTAGCTCGGCCTCCATCTCCTTGATCTGTGCATTCTGATCCATTATCAGTTTCAACATTTCCTCCTTGCAGCCTTCACTCTCATCCATTTCCTTTAACATATTATTTCCTCTGGAGCTCTTCTATTGCATATGAATGAACCTATCTGACCTTTGATTTGAGTTGTTGCTTCTTCTTGAATGCCACAAAGTGAATATCGCCAGAATTGATCATTTGTCTGATGTATTCCAAGGAAAATATTCTGACATGAAGGTATTTAGGCGGCTTGTAAGGAGGAAATTCACACCCATAGACTTTGATTTTTGTATGGTCCTGGTAAAGGTACCAGTCCCCTATTTTGGCTAGGTATGACAGGTGCAAAATTATCTGAACTTCCTCGTTTATTCTTGGTTCTATTTTTCCACTGAGCATGCATACCACTGGATGGTAGAATTGGTCAATGAACTATTTGAAATTGAACTCAAATGAGTTCTTCCTCACTATTGATGTCGAGGAGGTCACAGGTTGAGGATTACATTCTTGATCCAACTTCTGGAGGGAGAAAGATAATTTTTCTTCTTGGAAGAAAAGGAACATGTACACCAATATTAATGAATATATGAACATACCCTCTGTGGAAAACTTGAACAACTGTTCATGGATGTTGTTAGCCAGAAGTTGGTTGTAGTCAAATTGTGTAGTAGCCTTTTCTTCAGTGGATAAAATGGATAGATAATCCACTATGGGTTCATCTACCCATTCATCAGAATAGTATCCTAGAAAACAACATATGGATGAAATGATCTGGTTTCCTTTGACTGAGAATATGGAAGAATGATATGGGGGACTCATTTTGGGAAACTGGGTATTTTCAGGTAAGAAGAGATCAAAGATCTGAGCTCTCTGCAAGAAAGATAGTTTCTGGTAGAGCTCGATTAGGATTTCAATGGAGAAAGGGGAAGCATAATCAATTCGGGGTATCTGTAGCATTGGTTTATCGTCTTAGGGGTTTTGTTGAACAGAGGTTCACCAGACGAAGACACAATGTCCCTTTGGCCGGGAAGGTAGTGCGCTTGACATTTCAGGGTGAACTCGGGGAAATGGTATGTCTGGGGAAACAAGTACAATGGGAGATTGGAATCCTAGAGTTCGATCTCGTCGCTCTGGTCCAGAAAATATCTTTGAGCCAGAAGTGTAATTCGAAGAAGTCAAATTCATACTTCAGCTCTGCAATTAGATAATCTTTATCAGCCGGGGGGATATGATCCAGGTCAATGGGAGGAGGGAGGAAAGGATTTTCTTAAGTCTTGGAGGATTTAGATTTGGGTCCCATTGTCAAACGAATATCTGCAATAGAAAATGATATTGACTGTGTTTACCAGGTTTAATGGCGCTTTTTGACTGTGAGCTCGATGGCGGTTGTCTTGAGAATGGGAAACGGTGGTGTCGAATGCATCTAGATCGATGAACAGTGCGAGGATTGCGAAATAATAAAGTTAAATGGTGGAGTGAGGTGTTCGTTATGGTGAGAATGGTGAGTTGGACGGGTAACTGTCACAGGGAAGAGCATTGATTGGCCAATGGGTGGATGGAGGTGACTTGGAGGGTAATGAATGGCCAATGGGTGGATAGGATGTGACATGCAACCAATGAGTGGAGTGCGACGTGTAGGCAGGGTAGTGGAGTGTGGAGACAAAGTGTGGTGGCTGTATTGATGAGTGGTTTGGTGGTATATCAG
>ML793428.1:515145-530207 GCA_009831015.1 Picea engelmannii | reverse complement strand
CCCCCCCCCAGGGAGAACCATCTATTACACCAGTGATTTATCCTGGTCTCAAACTTGTCAATAATCCATTGCCAATCCTTTGTCTTATAACTATCTAGCTTCAACATATACCTCAGATATTTAAAGCCAACAACAAGCTATTTACAAGAGAAAAGGAGTAAATCTTTTAAAGACGGTAAATTTTCTGGGGACACTCCCGAATGCAAGAAAATTCACTTCTGTACATTTATCACCAATCCAAAATCACGACAGAATACATGGAGAATAACTTGGATTTTCTCCCATTCGGCAAGAGAAGCTCTTGACAGTATAAGGATGACATCAACAAATATAAGGTGAAGAACCTTTATCAATCTGGAAACCTTTATCCCCATAAGAGTTCCATCATCTTGTGCTTTATTTAAAGAAATACTAAGACCTTCCATAACTAGGATGAAGAGTAGGGGCGACAGCGGGCAACCCTGTCTAACTCCTCTGCTTCTCTTGAAGAAATTGGAAGCCTCTCCATTAATCAAAATTGCATATGTTGTAGAGGTTTCACAAGCCATAATCCAATTAGTTGTTGATATCCCAAAGCCACATTGTCGCAGAATTAATGTTGGGAAATCCTAATTGGTACAATCATAGGCCTTTTTTTAATCAAGTTTTGGGATTATGGCTTGAAGTTTTTTTTTTTTAATACTATGTAAACATTCATGTGCAGTACTGATTGCATCAAGTATTTGTCTTCCTTTAAGAAAACCCAACTGCTCTTTTGAAAGTGATCTAGACAATATTATCTTGATTCTCTTTGCAATAACTTTAGCAACGATCTTGTAACATAAGTTACAAAGTGCAATAGGCCGAAAATCACCAAATGAAGATGGACAATTAACTTTGGGAATCAAAGCCAGAAAATTTGAATTAAGCAAACCGATAACCTCCCCTCTAATTCTTGTTTCTTCAACCATATCTAACAAATCCTTTCCAACCAACTCAAAAAAGTTTAAGAAAAATTCAACATTCCATCCATTCAGACCGAGACTTTTGTCCTTAGCAAACCCCCTTAGAATCTCAAATATTTCATCCTTCGAAATTGCCTTTTCTAGTGTAAGTACTTCATCCTCACTCACAAAGTTTGGGAACAACCTGACAAAGTTGATCTGATCTTCAATATTGTTCTGGCATGTATCAATAAAGAAAGACTTGAAGTATTTAATTGCTTCTTCCTTGATGGCCTGCTGCCCTGAATGGATGCCCCATGTATCATCCTTTATCTCCCAAATGTATTTTTTATTCCTTCTATAGCTTCCGAAGCGATGAAAAAACTTGGTATTCTTATCACCGCTTTTAATCCATATCGCCCTACTATTTTGATGCCACCTTTATTCCTCCTCCAGCAATAATTTCGTCCTCTCTGCCTCAAGTGTGTACAAATATTGAACAGGGGTATCAGAACTTGTACCATGTGTCAAATGTTTATAACTGAATACAAGTGCCTCTTCAATATTAACTAAGTCTAACTGATCCTGGAGGCGCCTCTCCTTAGCCCATAATTTAACTCGATCTTTTAAAAGAGATAGTTTCCCTACCAGTCTCCTTTGTGCTCCTATAATAAGTAGAAGATGTGGATCATTCCAAACATCTCGAACCTTCCCAACAAAGGAGTCATCGCCAATCCATACTGCGTTTAACTTAAAAGGATATGCAACCGCCAGAATCCCAACACCAAACTCAAGGAAAACCGGTGCATGATCAGACTGCAGTAATGGGTATTCAACACAGGTCTTATACCTCAGAGTGGAGGTGATGAGATCCTCCGATACTTAAATCCGATCAAGGAGTTTTTATATACTGTCAGCACCGGACCTACCATTCCGCCACGTAGGAGCGACCTCATCCGGGACAACATCCACTAAGCTATTTTTTAAAAATAGTGATTTAAAAAAACCGCTAGAGAGTCAACTTGTGTTGATTGCCTCCAAACCTCCTCAGAAGAAGTTGTGAAATTCATATCTCCAACAATAATTATGTCTTTATGTGCTAATAACCCTATACCATCCACATAATTCTATAAAGCTTTGCAGTCCTAACATGCCTCGTAAACATTCAATAGAGTTATCTTTTTGTTGTCCATTAGGGAAGTTACTGACAAAAAAATACCACCACTGCTTAGATAAGGATCTAGAACAAAAAAAATTGGATCCCAAGATGATATAAGTCCACCAGAAGTCCCCACGGCACTAACAACACAGATCATCTAGTTGGGTTTGATCTTATAAATAAAAAATCTTGCCTTATCCGCAGCCACCAAAGTTTCTTGTAGGAAAATAATGTTTGGAGAAGTTTTAGACAAGAGTCTATGAAGGGAGGTCAGTTTTAGGGGTCCTCCTACCCCTCTGATGTTAAGGGAAAGAAGGATCATGATTTATCCCTTGCAGGTATTTCATGCCTCTAAGCGCCCCTTGTTCATAGATTGTAATTAGTAAAGTATCTGAAAAATAAATACTAGCCCTTGCCTTCCTGCGGGAACTTCTTGTTTTAATTGGCGAGAATTCAAACCCCAGAACCCTTAACCACACAGGGTTGGTAACAATATGTGCCACATTCCCCTTCTTACCCTTAGAAGTCCCTTGGACTAGCTGACTATCCACATGAAGGTTGCCCAAAAAGGTCGGTAATTGAATAGGGTTAGAATCCCTATTAAGTGAAGGAAATAAATCGGAAATCAATCTATCCAAAGAAGAATCACTGAGAGCCGACTCACTATAACCCGGAGCAATAAAAGAAACAACCTCAGTCCTAGACAAATTAATTGTATTAGCAGTAACCCCACAGATAGGTGAAACCTCACAAGAACTCAGAGTTTTGTCCCTGCCCAAAGTAGTGGGCTCAGGTTCTAAGAATTTAGTCTTATCAGAATCTAGAACCTTCCTTAGAGACTGTTCAGGGAAGAGGATATAATTTAAATGTTCGGGCTCCCAAGAAGATAAAGAGAAGTGAAGCTTAGGGAAATAGTGTTTTAACTTACCTACAAAATTTGTGTTCGGTGCAATAGGATTGTCCTTAGATCTTAGTCCCGGATAATCCAGTGGATCTTGTGCTTCCTCCAGTGGAGTGACACTGTCACCAAGCAATTCATCCGATGAAACATTATCAACTAAAGAGACAAATATGTTTGGGAACTCCTTTCTCAAATGACCAGTCTGCTTACAAATAGTACAACGAAATGGTAGCCCCAAATAGTCCAAACGTTGTACAAACAGAAGACCCTTCCACTCAATCTCTAAAACTTCCAGGAGCCTCGCACATACGTCCACTTCTACTTGCACTTTTTCCATTCTTTTATCTGGAGACCTCAAAGTTGTTTCATCTATATTTAAAAAACGTCCAATGGAATTCCCAACCGCCTCTAGAGCTTTTAAGTTTCACAACTATAAGGGAAGACTCCGGAGGAGCACCCAAATATGTCGAAAACTAAAATATTATGTCACTGGATTAAAACTAATGCACCACCTTTTTAACATCATGCTCCTTCCATCGTAACTCCAAAACTTATTCAGGACCAATTCTGAATCCTCCGGACTCTTGAACACAAAACCCATCCAACCTCTCAGCAGTGAAAACACCTCAGGAGAATATCCTAGCAAAGGTTCCCAGCTCCTAAGAACCCACTCGTCAAGGGGTGAAACAGAACGAGAGCGATAAACCATTCTCCCAACTAAGGCACAAAGCGCCAAGTTGCAGGACTCTTCTATACCAATGTCCATTCCCATTACCAGCTTTCGCTTTGTTCATTTTGGTTTCCACACCTTCACCGTGTGCTTAACCCGGTTTCTTTTGTCTAGTTGGGCAACTCTTTCAGGCTCATTGCCATTAATAGTCTGTGCTACCCCCAAACTCCCCTTCACCAACCCTCCTAACCCCTGAACCCTCTTTGTAGACGAAAAAAACTCGATAATCCCTCCTGCAAACTCTGCAACGACTTGCAGAATATAAGGCTCCAAAGTGTTTACAGACTTGTGCAATGAACAAGGCTCGATAAGTAATACACCCGCATTAACCTTCGCATTAAAGCTTGTACATAAATGTTCAAATTATACATATTATATAGTTGTAACTATATGAAAAGATAAAATAAAAACTAAAGAGCATAATGATTCACAAAGATTAAAATAGATAAACACATGTGAAACCCAATTACATATTTACTTTTTGGTTGCACATTTTGTTCTCAAAAGAGAAAAAAAAAAAACATACAAACATCTAAGATTAAAATAAATGATTACATGTGAGATCCAATTCTATATTTACTTTGTAATTGTACATTTTATTTTCAAAACACAAAGCATCTTTAATTCTAAATAAATATTTAAATTATAATGCATATTATATACTTATATTAATATAAAAGTTTTTAAAACAATGTGCATATTTTTATTATAAATAAATAAAAATTAAAAAATATAATATCAAATAAAACATTTTACATTTTATTTTCAAAACACAGAGCATCTTTAACTCTCAATAAATATTTAAGTTATAATGCATATTATATATTTATATTAATGTAAAAGCTTTTAAAACAATGCGCATACTATTATTAAAAATAAATAAAAATTTAAAAATATAATATCAAATAAAACATTTTTCCTTAAATATAATTACAAAATATTTAATATATAAATATATATAATGCATTTAAATTTTTGACTGTTGGTATATTTTTGAAAGGGGTTGTCTAACTGTTTTATGAAATGGTTTTTTTTTTGGAATCTGGCTACATAATTATATAAAAATTTATTATTTTTTGTTGTTTAAATTCTATTTTTGAATGTAGAAATGAATTCACCATAGTGAAAAATCTCTAAACATTTGGATTATACAGAAATAATCATTCAAATTTGTGAATGTAACAATTTTTCATCAGATTTAGAAAAAACATCCCTTAAAAATAATAAAAAAAAAAAAAAAAACCAAAAACATTAAACATTTCCTTATAAACATTTAGAATAATTTTTTTTGAAAATATTGAAAGCCAATATACTTTTACTTTTGATTTTGATTGTGGTAAGACATTTATTGATTATACACTTAAGAAACGATGATTTTTAATAATCAGTGGTGAAGTTTACGTCAACTATAAAACATCTTATCCTTCGCAAAACTTTCATAATTAGATAATTATGATAAATATGAATTGGTACTCGCACAATTAGATAATTATTATTATGAATTAGATACAATCAAAGGCCCACAAAATTATGAATTAGATAATATGAATTATGAATTAGATATAATTACTCGCAGAATTACATAAAATCAAATGCCCCACAAAATGTGGGGCCTGGAAAGGAGCGATTGAATTTGGATTTTCTTTCATTTTAATTTCACCTTCATACAACTAGAGAGCATGGAATATAGCTTTACATGTTTGCCGCATTCTTAAAGGGTGTTCCGAGTTAGAAGAGCTGGAAGACATCCAACATTCTATGTCGTTGCTTAGTGTTATTGCCGTACACTGTCGCAAACTGCAGTGGAGTGAGCGAGCAAAGAAGCAACTGCATGGAATATTGCGGTGATTAATAAATGATTATATAGTAGAAGGCCGTCTCCACTTTACACATGAAAGGGGTTTATCCATTAATTGATTGTTATTATTTAATGATCTGTGGCATACACATAATGTATGAATGTATTAATACAACTATATCCCAAAATCTAGCAGTTCAAATGATGGAAACAGGAAAAGAAGTATCTGTTAGACATGAATGGAAAAATCTAGAGGGAAAAACTGTAGAATCTGCATCTACTTTTCCACTCTTTAAAGGAATCATACTTGAAGATAATAATAGGCAAGTCAAGGCTATCCCTCTAAAGATAGCAAAAGATGACACCCAATTGTCGGGTTTAGAAAAAAGAGTCCAATCAACCACAAAACAAGTAAACTGGACAAACACTGCTCTTAGAGGAATGGCTACTCATACCTTTGTAACAAATGACTATGCCAGGAAAGGACATATGAGAGACTTACAAGTCTCTACAAATACTACCATTCAATCTGTAAACCAGATGAATGTCAAAATCGCAGACATCCATGATAAGGTGGAAAAGACTCAAGAAATTATAGTCCACAAATCAAATGATTCTGCAAGAAATCATGAAGAACTAATGGAAGGGTTAGGAGAGGCTTTTTCAACTATAGGAAAAACTTTGCTAGAGATTAAGCCAAAAGATAAAACTCATGATAAACCAATTCCCAAATCCTTCATCCTTCCCCATTCTCAGATTTCCATTATTTCTCCTGTACATAATCCTAAGGGAAAACTCCTTGAAGAAAGGTTACCTGTTCATTTTCCAAAGGAAGAACCTTCTTCTTCTTCCTTTCTAGAAAATGACCAACTCTCACTAGTATCTGTCCAGAAACCTTCATATGAAAATATCCCACACCACATGACTAGACCATCTGCACCCGACCTACTAGGTAAAGGAAAACTTCCAGAAACACAAACTTTTTCAGAAGACCGGTTTACTGAATGGAATATTGATGGATTGTCAATTGGACAGATCAGACAAATGATAGACATAATGTATGTCTCTTATAAAGTTATGTGCATGAAAGGAAAAAGCGAAATAGAGGCATGGAAATCCTTAATTCAGTGCTTCATAGGAACACTGAGTAAATGGTGGGAAGTTACTTCTTCACCCATCATGATTTCAAAAATGGAATCAGAAGTTCTGAGAGATGAACAAGGAGACATTGTTTATCATATAAATGGAACTCCTCAGAACAATATGATAGGGGCACTTACCACCCTGATTCTAGAACATTGGTGTGGTACAGAAGAAGAGTTGGCTAACAAACATGAAATAATTCTAATGAATGTCAAATGCCGAAAAATGTCTGAATATGAAGAATTCCATAAAGAATGGACACAACGGATATTTGAAGTAAAAGATAGCCAAAATCTTCTATGGAAACAAGTCTACCTTGCAGCCATTCCAAGCAAATTTGTTGAATATCTTAAGATGCAAGAAGTCTTTAAATTGCCCTATGAGATGTATACTTGGGGAGAGATTTACTCTCTCATTACTAAAGCTCTTATTGGATTATGTGTAAATATGAAAGTCCATAAGTCCATTAGTAAGCTTTCTCATCTTCCTAACAACAAATCAATATGCGAGAAATATGGGTTGTATCTCATTGATCCAGGCAAAAGAAAGAAAAAGAAAATCAAAAACTTCAAAGAAAAGAAAAGAGGAAGATATAAACAAAGAACCCATTATTATGAGCCCGAAGATATCAAGCTTAAGACACATTCTAGCCAGGCAAGGCAACAAGTACAATGCTGGCTCTGTGGAAGAAATGGACACATAGCAAGTTCTTGTCCAAAAGGCAAGAACTCAAGAATGACCAAAGGAAAGGTTTCAGAACAAAAAGCTAAAGAAGCTTATCAAAAGGCAAGTTCTGAAAATACACAACAAATGGTACAAAAATTCCATTGCAATCGGTGTGGAAGTAATGATCATCAGACAAACCAATGTCTACATCATCCCTTTGTCAAAAGGGAAGAAGTCCACTTGCTCCAAGAAGGATGCTGCTCTGAATCAACAGAAACATCATAATTTGAAATCTCTTATGATGATGAAAATATCCTTCTAAATCACCAATGCAAGTGTGATAATCCAAAATATTGCTCCTGTGATGAGCTTTCTAGTTCTGGCTATTCGTCTGGTCCAAAACAAAGAAAAGAAAAATTGAAAGTCCGTATCTATCACAGTACAGGGGATCAGGAAGTACAACTGCTTGCTCAAATTAAATCCCTACTAGAAGGAGACCTAAACAAATCTCTACTCCAGTCCTTCTTGGAATCTGTGATACCAAAAGAAAAGCAAGAAGCTTCTAAACCTTCTTCTAGAGGAGGATTTAAGCCTCTATTTCTTGAAGCTTCCTTTGAAATAAATACTAAAATTTTCATCCGACACAATAAAGAATCAAAGTTGCAACATCCCTCGATTACTGACTTAGCAAAAGAAGTTTTCCTTCTCAAAAGGGAAGTTGCTGAATTAAAATCCAAGCTGTATGAATATGGAGAAAATTCTGAAGACCCATACAAAATAGATTCCTAGGCTAGGCATGAAATAAAATCCTTGAAAAGACAGGTTGAATCTTTTCCTCCTCCTTTGGAGGATGTCCCCACTGATTTTGATCAAGGCTCCAAAAAATTATAGGGGCTAAGTGCCATGAAGATTCTACCAATCAAATTTCAAAAATATCATATACAGATAAAGCTGGAAATCAATGGAGAAGTATTTCTTCTAAATGCTTTGCTCGATACTGGGTCTGATATGAATCTTCTTCATAAGAAGTTGATTCCTTGCAAATACTGGCTTCCTAGCAACTACTCTGCTATTGGACTAGGAAATGTTGCTACTGATTTTGATTATGAGATTCCTAGAGGTGTTCTTTTATTTGAAGAATATGCTTTGGGAATGAATTTTTTTTTAGCAGATTTATCGGTTGATTGCACCTTGGGAACACCTTTTCTTGTTGTGGTGGAACCACACGGGTCAGCCAAAAATATCAATGGGCATCCAACTTATTATATTACTATGCCAAGAATGGGAAACCATCCTCCAGTCAGAATGGTACTTGATTTCATCTCTAAACAACAATCAAATATTGTGTATTGTTCATAAAGCTCTAAAATTTTAGTCATTATAAATACTTGGGATGATCTGAACAATAAACAGTGACTGAAGAAATTGATGACAATTTGGATTGGGAAACCTATTCCCAAAATTGGGCTCCACACTGGGAGCTAAGGTGGTCAGAAGGGATTGAATTTGGTGTACCTGGATTTTCTTCAAATTCTAGTATCCATGTCATCCCTCCCCAACATATGATTGGCAGAATACATCATGCCCCTACTATAGCTGCTTGAGAAAAACTAGCAGAAATGGGAGATCTTATTCAGCAAAGAACACCATTCAGAAGATGGTTTTGTGAGTCTTCTCAATCATGGCGTCAAACTCCTGATCACTCCTATTTTATAATAAATCGAATAAGAGCTTTGTAGTCTTGGCCTCAACAAGATCCTTTTGTTCTTCTTTACTAGATAAATTATCATCAGTACAAAGCAATGTGGGATCATATATGTCTATGGAGTGACAGGTATAAATAATACTACTACATGATAAAGTTTGCTATTCATTTCAGAGAAAATTCCAATCCTGAACCAGACTGGTTGGAAGATTGGTGGAAAAAATTTGGTTTAAATCCTAGTTCTATACATCTGGATGTTTTGGACACTATGCAGATGTTTTATCAGCTAAATCTCTCAAATAATGTTCACCAATTAAATCAAATTTCTTGCAGTGGTCACATGAATAATTTTATTAATGAGAGGCATCCTTGGTTCATCCGGACCAAATATGTCTTACAGCAAGAAGAAGACAGTGAAGAGGATCCATAGATGTACCAAGAGATTTACACTCATTATTGGGATCCTTATCGTTTCAACTATTTTCATGATCATCCCGTTGAATAATGGGACCCTTAGGTCTTACTGGCCGACAGTGGTGTCAGTCGCTTTTCGTGGATTTGACATAACAAATCTCCACTGTGTAATATTTTCTTGGTTTCCATGGATTTTCCATCTCAAATCTCCACTATGTAATAATCTTAGAAACCTAGAGCACTTCTCTAGATTTTGGCATGGTTTGACCTACATTTCTAAGATTTCTTAGTACCATATAAAGTAGATGTGATATTTGGTCAGAGGTTTTTGCATGTTCGCTCCACCAAATCGCCGAAAGTAGATTTCTAAATCTTAAAAGTAGATCGGATTCCTATCCGATAGCTTTATGTCTTATCTTTGTAATAATTGTTGTCTCTAAAAATTTGTATATAAGGAGATGAGCGATCCTCATTTCGGAGGAGTTCTTTTGCAAGAGTTTTAAAAGTCTTAGTAAGTTCTAGGTTCTCTAAGCTCCCTCTCTTTGAGCTTTGTGTCTTTCTGATAGTGTGCAAGTGTGTAAGAGTGAAAGTGAGCAATCTGTGCTCAAAGTTTGTAATACCCAAGCCCTTTCCACTCTTTTTTTAAATATATATCAGCGTCTGCATGTTATCTCTGAATATTGTCTATTATCTTGTCTTTGTTATATGCTAAAATCTGCTTGTCTATCATTAGGATTATCTGGAGTTCACTTGGAGGTTATAATAAAGTTCACTGAAAGGCTTAGATACAGTTCACTGGAAGACTTAGATAAAGTTCATTGGAAATCTTAGATAAGGTTCACTGAGGCGATTGCTTGAAGTTCACGGAGATCCTGGAGCACTTTGTAAGTCCCGCTAGGCAGGTGGCCACTAAGGGCAGTTTGGGTGTTGGACCGTTGATGGTTCATGGTGGTCTTCATCTTGGGTTCACATAAGGATTTCTTCTGGGTTCACATAAGGAGGTCTTTTGGGTTCGCATAAAAGTAGCACTCCAAGGTTCATGCTGAGATCGTGAGAAGTAGCAGGCGACAAAGCAGAAGCGCGAGACAAGTTGATTTTCAAGCTTCATTCTCCATCGGAGGAAGCCTCTAAGTTACAAATGGTATCATAAATGTAAAGTAATAGTTTTGTGTTAAAGATTATATTTATGTTTTGTTTATTTAATTTTTTGAAAAGTATTTTTTCTAAAAGCTAATAAAGATGAATCTATTGAAGTTTTAAAAAATGTTTATTATATAATATATGAATTTATAATCATGTCAAAATCAAATTATTAATATTATTTTAGTTATTTAAATTTGTGATAACTATTTAAAAAAATTTAGACTATTTATAATAATAACAAGAGACTTCCTTTGCCAGTATACATACCCTACCTTCTTTAGATTTGAACTTGTGACTTTTTAGGAGGAAACACATGTTCTTAATCATTAGGTCCACTCAGGTAAATATTATCTTTGTCTATACGTAAATTATATACAAATTTAGAGATTTGTATGATTTAAATGGATCAAAGTCTACACTCCTTCAAGTAGGATTGAAGGAACATGATTTAATTCCCTACAAATCTCTATATCCTTTTAGATTCTCAGAGTTGGATTCGGGTTTTAATTACCTCGGATATTTTCTTAAGACTGGAGCGCAACGTGTCGAAGATTGGCGTTGGTTAATAAAAAAAGTTGGAAAAAAGGATTAACAATTGGTGTTATAGATGGATGTCCTTAGGAGGACATTTCACCCAATTGAAAGCTGTGTTAGAAAGTCAACCTATCTACGGATGTCTCTGGCTGCTGTCCCCTGTTCGGTCTTGAATACTCTAAGTAAATTGATGTTTAATTTTCTTTGGAAAAGAAAAAATGATACTAATCAAATGCATTTGTGCAATTGGGAGGAGATTACTCTTCCAAAGTTATTTGGGGGCTAGAGAATTCACAACATCTTTGATTTTAGCAAATCATTGGCCACGAACACACTCTAGAGAGTATTAGTGGGCGAGGGCATATGGCACAGGGTTATTCTGGACAAGTATCTCCCACATTCGACTGTGATAAATTGGCTTAGATCTCATTCCTTCCATCAAAAAGAGTCCTCTAGAATTTGGAGTGGATTATTGAAAGGTGTTCACTTAATTACGCACTGGTTAAGTTGGAATCCAGGGATGGGCCAACTCATCGCTCTGGGTAAAGATTAGATTCTGGGGCTCGGAAAAAATTATTTCCTCTCTAGTAATATTATGTTTGCTTTAAAACAAAAGGAATATAATTACACTCGCATAGGCCAGGAAACATTTAGATTGTCAGTTCTTATCCTCCCACTGGTTGAGTAGTAGTGATTTGGGATTCTCAAGAGAAATTGCGACTGAATGGGATCAGTTCAGGCGTGCGCTTATTGGTTCTGGAGCTATCCTCCATGATTCTGAAGATGAATTAATGTGGATAGGAGGGGATAATTATTGATCTCCTTCTATAAAAAAATTCTACTGGGGCATAATTTTAACTAAAAGTATGACGAAAATGGAGACTTGGAGATAGTCCATCTGGAAGTGGAAAATCCAATTAAAGATTAAATTATTCATCTGGTTGGCAATGGAAGGAAAAATTCTTACTTGGGACTCTCTACAAAAAAGGGGATGGGAAGGTCCAGGTCATTGACCCCTCTATAAACAAGATTCAGAAAATATTCTACATCTCTTTAAGATCTGTCCTTTTGCCATCTCCATTTGGAATATCGTAAGCAAAGATTTGAACTTAAAAAGGTGTTGGTTTGGAAACACCCTATCAGATTGCATTAAAAATTGGTATGTGGAAAAGACAGTCCCTACTCAAATAGAAAATCTTATATGTTGGTTCATTTGGTTTGAACGAAAAAAACAATTTTTGAAGAGTCCAACCCTTCTATACAAGCAATGATTTATAAGACTTTGGATTTACAAAACAGAACCAGTTCACTTTTGAAGGATAGACTTTCGAGAGATATTTTGATCATTCATCAAAAGGATTCTGCATTAGCATGGTTCGATGACGAAGCTCAATGAGATGGCATATTGTGTGGTGAAGGGGGTGTAATAAAAACTTTGGATGCTACAGTCACAAGATGGACCTTTAATTGTGGCAGATGCACCAATACTAGAGCGGAACTCTTGGGAGAATGGGCCACTATCATGCTAGCTAATCACTTGTCATTACATCACATACATGTGTTGGTTGATTCCAAAGCTGTTATTGATTGGCTATTAAACAAAGGTAGACTATAGGTGTGTTCAGTGGAAGGATGGAAAGCTATAATCAAAGTTATTTCAAAGAATTTCCAGTCTATTAGCTTTCAACACATATTCACAAGCTATAATATTGAAGCAGACACTCTTTCAAAACATGACTTTGAAGAACCAGAGGGCACAATATCCTATCATCATTGGTCTAATGGAGACGAAGGACCTAGGAGACATATTAGAATCCATTCGCCCCAATGTGTGTGGAATTGTTTTCTATTTTCGGCATATAAGATTTTGTATGTTTTGTAATTTGGGAGAAATAGTTTTTGTATGATGATGTCTAGCTTGAGACGTGAGTATTGAACTAGATCTTTTTCTGTGAACTTTAGTACTTCATCATTTTGATACTTTTAACATCGATCGAGAATTGGAAGTATACTTTGTAATGGATCCTCGTTTATGAGAAGAAAGATGTAAAAAAATTATGTGTGTAATATAATTGAGCCAATTTTCTCCTGGAAAAATCCTTTTCTATGCATGTAAATGTTAAGTTTGTTTCACAATAAAAGAAATGTAAATACAATTTATTTTTTCCAAAAAAATTCCTAAATAAATAATAATTTCAAACCCAATGGTCTTTGTGGAATTAACAATTTGGTGATATTAAGAATACTACAAAACAATGGTTGAGGAATGGGACTTAAGAAGTACAATGTTTTGATTTTTATAGTCTTCTTCTTTGTAGAAAGTCTCACATACAAATATTATGTATGATTTAATCCTACGACTCCTCCTGAGGTTCAATATCAAAGACAACAACAATCCACACTTTAGATAGAAAAGATGGAAAGGGAAGCAACAGAACTCACAAAACTGTTAGAAAGAACTGTGTAGATTTGGACCATTTTGGAAAAGGATGAAAAGGTCCAATAGTTGGACCAACAAGAGGAGAAAATCAATGTTGCCATACAAGAGTTGAAACAAAAACAAAAAATCATGAGTATTACCAAGCACTTGAAGGGAACCAAGGAGATGAAGGCCCTGCAGACAGAGTTAAAAACAACGCACATTAATAAGAAAGAAAGACAAGCCCAGTTGGAGCCTCTCCAGGAACAAGCAACACGAATAATTGTGAAGCTGGAAGAATAAAGGACAAGGACAGCGCAAGACAATTCAGAAAGTGCAACATTGTTGCAAGAACATATAACAATGCAGATAGTCGAGGCACTAACAGATAAAGCTACACAGATGAAGGGAAAAGGAAAGGAACTTAACAGAGAAGTTCAATAGCTTGGAAAAGGTTGTATAGGGAGCATGCACCACTTGAGTGGCTCGAGACGAGCCACATGTCAGTGTTGGGGTCATGTTGGGTGCAGGCCTGTTTTGTGAAGAGAGTCTATTTTGGGCACAAGCCTATTTTTGGGAGAAATATCTATTTTTGGAATAGGCCCATTTTTGGAGAGAAAGACCTATTTTTGGAGCGTGTGCAACAAGCGGAAAGAAAGCAACATGTAGAAAAGGAAGGAAAGAAGCATTGAGGAGGAAAAGCAACGTGGCGCGCAGGAAGACATGCCTAACCATGATAGGGTTAGGGTTTTTCAAAATGATTGTAACGGATATAATCCTATAAAGTAGTATAAATAAGGACCTAGGAGGTCAAGGTTGAGGGTGGTCAGTTAATTATCGAGAGTTAGTTGTTTTGGGAAGCTATGGATTGTAATACATTTTACGATAGAGTGGAATAAGGTAGTATTTGAGGGTTAGGTCATAGGTTGAGGATCCTGGTGTGATATAGTCAGCCTCACAGAGGATACTTACCCTCATTTTGATTGTATTATTGAAGATGTAATGTGTGTAGCACAAGATTTTGCAGTTGAATAATTAAAAGAGAAGAGAAACAAGATCTTTGTGGATGTAGCCCCAGGAGGGGGTGAACCATGATAAACCTTGTGTTCTATATGATTGTCAATGAATTCTTTACTTTTCTATTGATCATTAGCTTAAGAATGAATGGTTAAAGTAGTTACATCAACATTGTCACACACCCACTACCATAATAAATTTTTTGTTGCTTCCTGCCGAATCAGAGCCCCTAAAATATCTACGGAGGCCTAGCGTAAACTAGTTCTCTCTCTCTCTCTCTGCTCCCATGTGATCGTGGATCATGATCACAGGTCAAATAGACATGGCGCCCCTCAATAATTCATGACTCGACACTACAGAGATGTCGAATCGTTCAACTCTATAATCGCCGAACCCCGACAAGGCTAGCGACTGGCCAATAGGGACAAATCCCAATAGGGTTAGCGAATGGCCAATAGGAATGGGTCTTGTCACGCGATTGAGTGGAGTACAGGTGGCAATAGGGAAGCA
>ML793428.1:470865-483897 GCA_009831015.1 Picea engelmannii | reverse complement strand
TAGAACTTGCCCCCCCACTTTGAAGTTCTGAAAGGTTCACCAAATCTGTAGAATCTGGCAATGATAAAATACTTTAGCCTTGATGGATCGTTAGTGGTACTGTGGTTTCAACCTCCCGAATGAGGGGAATTAATGATTCCAACATCTCCCTAAGAGAACAGTCACTAGGATTATCTTCTCGATAACCAGAAAGTAAAATAGGCTCACTCCCCCCCAAATCTTCCCCCACCCGAGAATTCTCATAAAAGGCTTGAGAAACAAAAGTGGATACCCCCACCTCAAAAATAGTATCAAAGGCTAGGAGGCACACCCTAGGTTCCGACCAAGTGGAGTGGGCCCTTGCTGAGCTGTTGACAGACTTGACAACCCTCGATGCCAAGGTAGGGTCACCCAAAGGTACATAACCCCACCCAGAGGAAAAAAGGTTATGAGAGGATGTTGTAACCCTGAAAGAGACTAGTGCAGGGTCACATGGAGTAAAACTAGAATCATCCCCCATTTGTGACGACGCATCCAAGGAGATCTTTTCCCAAGTAGTGAGAGAGTTAAAAAAACTAGGACACAAAACTTTTAATTTCCCTGTAAGGGTGTTCAAACCCGAGTCATTCGGAGAATCCAAGGTGTTAGCACTAGAAGCCACTACTGGATTGCGACAGGAGTAAGCCTGATACCCATCATTTTTATATGTCATGACAATTGAATCAAGGTGGTCGAATGGAGGCAGACCCAAGAGAACATCGTTTTAACTCAGAAAACTGGGCTAGGCATGCACGATTAGGTGAGGTCTTGATCTAACTTCCATTAGTAAGTTGAAATTAAGGTGAGCAGATGGAAGACTTGGTGAGAATATGAATGAGACTACTATGGGCATCCAACCTTCCAACATCTCGGGGTAGAAAAACAAGACACTGAAATATGTCGAACTGACATAGCTACAAAAATACAGTGATGGCTCGACCGGATCCTCCAATTTCGAGCATCACAATACTGTTGTAATAGATTGATTGGATCCTCCAATTCTAAGCTATTCAATATGAGAGGGAAAGGTAACACATGAAACTGACTAAAACTGGTGTAAATATTGCAATAATCCAACATACATCATCCTACAACATCATGACCTTCGACTGGATCCTCCAATTCTGAGTGTCTTAATATAGTGTTTACAGAGATGGAAAGAAGATTATTTTCATTAAACAGGAAGTATCAAATACAAATGCATAACCAGGTAAACCAATGCTTTATCAAAACCATACAATATGGGAGCCTAGCTCAACCATCGATGACACAAAAATGAAAAAATGCATGTACATATACTTAGACTGGCTCAGACTCTTTGAAACACGATTGTATCATGCATTCAAGGCTTGATGTGAAGAGCTTATATGTCAAGCTACGCATGCAGACGTTGGGCAGACTACCCATGCGGTCGTTTGTCAGACGCAATCTCTGTCAGGCTGGACTGATAGTCTACCTCAACGCTTGTCCCTTTCTGACCTTCTATTTATGGAAGGAGACGACATTCAACCACTATCAACTACCTCAATACCCTCTTTCTTGGGATCAAGTAAAGCCCGGTCAACTCTACACTTTGGACAACGTGATAACCTTTCCTTGGCTACTGCTACTTTGTTGGACTTCTATGAGGGGGGCTGACCTGCAAACGCAGACAAGGATCTGATGGGGAGGGTGATGGCACCAACAATGTGAAGGTGAGATGAGGGATGTTGAGGTGGACGCACCAGGTGGTGGAGAAACGGGGGTTATGACACCAGATGAGAAGTGCCATGGGAATATGGATAGGACACGGGTGGAAGTGGCATGGAGCATGGGGGCACAAGTGTCGGGAGATAAAAGGGATGAAAGGAGAGGGGACATGACACTTGGGAGAATGGAGGATAGGTGCGTGGTGGTGAAAGGAGGAACAAGAGCGGGAGAAGTGACAGGGGGAAGGAGAGAGGCTAGGTGGAAGACACATGTCACAAGGAGGTGAAGGTGGTAGACAGGGGGGGAGGTAAGCGATAAGAGGTTTGGGGGGAGGAATCTACCTGAGAGGACGCCATGTTAGTTGGACCCACATTGGAAATCCTCCCATATCGGACCCCCCACCCCCTCATTAAAGGTCGAATGACAAGGGGAGTTCAGAATTGAATCCCGATCAATGATCTAGGTGCTTAAATCCTAGCCCTTTAGACTTGTGCGTTCTCATATCGGACCCCCCCCCCATTAAAGGCAAAACGACAAGGGGGGTCCAGAATCAAACCTCAGCTGCATATCTGGGCGTGTGAACTCTGGTCGTCTAGATTATCCTTCCCTTTAGAATGGCGTGCCTTCACATCAAACTTAGGATAAGTGGGGTTTTCAACCTGTTCTTGTCATTATTTTCACCAAAATACCCCCTTACATGATTATGCGATAACATTTGGGTCCATGGGGGATAGAGTCCTCCCTGCAAGGCTCTAAGAACTTTTTTGCAGCTTCAATGCCTTGTTTTTGGGCTATGGGGTCATTTATTAAGCCGAAAAACAATAGGAAAATAATATTTACAAAATAGAGGAGCCACTTATGACTCAAATAAAACATTTTTTTAGGAAATTCCCATTCACCGGGCCATTGAAAACCTCTTCTCCCTTCAAATCCTACAATCCTTAGGTGTTGCTTGAAAACACCTCAGAGATTTTGAAGGTCCTAATCCAGAGGGCTTCAAACTTGTTGTGTTTGCCTCTCTCCTACCTGGGGGCATCCCACTTAAGCACTAGATCTCCCAGATCGAATTCCTCTTTTCTGACCTTCCTCTCAAAGGCCTACTTGATCTTCTGTTGATGATCATGGGCTTTGTCCATTACCTTCTCCCTGGTCTGTTGCACTTCCACCAATTGTTGAATTCTTCTGACCATATTGTCTGGATCCCCTTCATAATCCTTAAAGAATTTTTCCACAGGTAGAGACAGATGAGTGGGAAATACAGATTTTGTCCCATAAACAAGTTGGAAAGGGGAAGCGTGTAAGGACCTTTTGGTTGTCACCCGATCATCCCACATAGTGAATTTTAGTTTTGAATCCCAGACCTTCTCTTTGTCTTATAACAATCTTTTGATGAGATTGATTAGGATTTTATTAGAAGACTCTTCCAACCCATTGACTTGAGGATAATAAGGAGTGGAGTGAATTAGTGAAATCCCAAACTTCTCACAGAACTTGATCAAAGGCTCATATTTTAAGGATGCATCATTGTTAATGATGATTCTATTCGGACAACCAAACCTTGCCATAATATCTTCAAGAAAACCAATGATCACTTTGTGTGAAGCACTCCTGGTGGGGATAACTTCTATCCATTTGGTGAAATAATCTATTGCAGTTAAGATCCACCTGTGTTGACCACTTGAAGTGGGATGAATCTCCCCAATGAAGTCCAATCCCCATTGTTGAAAGGGTCCTAAAGCTATTATAGGCTTTAGTGGCAAGGATTTGAGTTGCTTCTTTCCTGAGAATTTTTTACATTTGATATAGGCTCTGATTTTCCTATAGACATCAGTGAATAAAGTGGGCCAGTAGCACCCAACCTTGAGAATTTTGTAGGCTATGGTTTTCCAGAAATGGTGTCCCCCACATAGGTTTTCATGAAACTCAAACATAATCTTTTGGGCCTCCTGTGGGTCTAGACATTTCAAAATCATTCCTAGAGGGTCTTTCCAATACAAGACCTGGTCAATAAGGCAATACATGATTGATTTGAGTTTTAAATCTCTTGCCTTACTCTTCCCCATTCCATCAGGAGGCTTTAACTCTTGCAAAAAATATATAATGTCTCCATACTAGGTGCATTCTTCTAATGTAGGATCGTCTTGAGGACTGCCATCAGACAACTTAGCCTGCTGAATTTCTGAGAAAGTGTTGATGAAGTTAACCCCTAACACTTTACAATTAGATTCAGCCAATGACTTGTCTAAATCCTCACCTTTAATCATCTTGGTGGGCTTTATTTCAAGATCAAACTCAAGGATTTTGGCAATCCACTTGCTCCTTCTCTCATCTATGTCTGGTTGAATAAGAATGTCCTTCACAACAATTGAAGGGACATATGCAATACTTATTTGAATGAAGAACATAAAATCTAAGAGCTTTGAGAGATTTCACCAAGGAATAGGCCTGCTTCTCTATGACGTCATACCTGATCTCGACATCTCTCAGTGATCTGCTGAAGAATGAAATGGGTTGTTCCAGTCCTTCTGCATTCTTTTGCAGCAAAACTGTTGCCACTGTATCAAGAGAGGCAAAATAAAAAATCAAAAAATCCTTTGAGTAATCAAGAATGATAAGAACAGGTTCCTCAGTCAATGCTTTCTTAATCTGGCTGAAGGATTCTCTGGGTGTAGTAGGCCACTTTACTTCATTTCCCTTTCTAAGCATGGTTGTGATATGTTTCACCAGTTCAACAAAATTTGAAACAAACATTCTTAAAAAATTAATCTTTCCCAGGAAATACTGGACTTCTTTCTTGGACCTAGGAAGTGGCAAGGACTGAATAGCCTCCACCCTATTGGGATCTACTCTCACCCCCTCGGCTGATACTATGTGCCCCAATAATTTCCCTTCTCTCATGGCAAACAAAGACTTCTTGGGGTTCAAGGAGAGACCAAACCTTCTGCATTTTAAGAAGACCCTCCTTAGATGACAATAATGCTCTTTATCTGATATGGAGAAGACAGTGATGTCATCCAGGTAGATGACCACAAATTCATCCCTTTTCCCAATGAAATCTATGTCCATGGCTCGTTGGAACATTTCTCCTGCGTTCATCAATCCAAAAGGAATTTTGGCATACATGAATGTGCCCCAAGGAGTGGTGAAAGCTATCTTTTCTCTGTCCTTAGGCAGGATTGAAATTTGATTGTAGCCGAAGAAGCCATCAATCATTGATATCTTGGATGCACCAGTTACCCTCTACAATATCTGTTCCATCTTTGGTAGAGGGTAATTTTCCTTCTTTGAGCTTCTGTTTAGGTTTCTAAAATCAACACAAAGTCTGATGTCTCCACTTTTCTTCCTTAATGGGACCAAATTGGCCACCCATTTAGAATATCTCAAAGGGACAATGATCTGGGCATCCAATAACTTCTTTACTTCTCTCTCCATGACATGCCGCAACATAGGATTATTTTGTCTTAGCTTCTGCCTAAATGGCTTGGCCTCCTCTTTCAGTGGGATCTTGTGTTAAATGATAGTTTTGTCATATGTCTTGATATCTTCATATGTCTAGGTGAACACATCAGAAAACTCCCTCAATAATCCAACATATTCAACCCTCTATTCTCCTATCAAGCTTCTTGACAATTTGACAAGATTTGGTTCCTTCTCTGTGCCAATGTTGCACTCAGTTGCATCAGCATTATCTTTCTTTGAGTTGTTTCCCTTTACTGCCACATCATTATTGTCAAATAGTCTTTCCAAAGGAACTAGTCCCTTTGGGATGTGATTTCTCGGCAATTGAACAATGTGATGGTCAACAATTTTGTTGAGAAAAATATCGTCCTGAGTGTCTTCTTCAGAGGTAGAGTCTTGATAAATGTGCAGTGCTGAAAATTATTCAACAGTCTCTAGGAATCTCTTGATCTCAAGATCATATTCAAACACCTTCCAATGCGTGACATTGTCAGGTATGGAGGCCTTATATTTTACCTCTACATCATATTTGATCTTGGGTGGCAGAGGGACTATGAAATTGCTTGCTGAAATAGCTAGAGAATTGACCACAGTGTTTTCTCCTCTTGGAATAAATGATATGTTGAAAGATAGGAAAAAACTATCAATGAGGTCCCATACTTCATTCTTGTAGCTCTTGAGTCGAGGGTGCTTGGCCTGATAAACATTTTTGATCTACTGGATAATCAGATCAACATCTCCAAAGACAGATATTTCTTTGATTCCCATATCCTTTGCAGCTCTTAAGCCCAAAACAAGAGCTTCATACTCTGCCACATTATTGGTAACTTCAAACTCTAACTTGTATGACAGAGATACAACTTCCTGAGCAGGGTAAACATAAACTATTCCAACACCTTCTCCATCTTTAGAAGAAGCTCCATCGAAGAACATTTCCCACACAGAAGTGGTTGAAGGAGAATCTCCATGGGGGATAATTGGTTGCTTTATGAGTTAGCCTGAGGGGTGTTACTGAGCTGCAACAAGATGGATCCCAAATCAATGTCAAGGGAAAAGATGGGATTATTGGTGGGGTCTACTTCATCACTGACAATGTAGGCCAGTTGAGCCTCTATGTACAATCTTTTGTGTTCCCCTCCAAATACTGGAACAATAACGTATGTGAAGTCCATTTGTAATGTTCCCCCAAGCCTTTTTATCCAAGATCTTGACACTAGCATGCCAAACTTGGGAGGAACATCAGCTACCACAATGTCCATGACCACACTCTTCATAGGCAGCTGAAATAAGGTCATGACTAGATCTTTGATAACCCAAAGACACTGTACCCTCCTAGAATGAAAAGAGTAAAAATCATGATAGGCCCTTGTGACTTTCAGCCCAAGTTCTTACATGACTATTTTGGGCATACGATTATGGGATTCCCTAGAATCTATCAGACAGTTATGCAACACCTTATCATGAATGCTCAAGGAGGAGTAGAAGGGAGGGGATGAATCATCTCTGTCTTCTACCATGGGCCCTAGGATGACTAATGGCTTTTAATCTTGCAAATTAATTGAGTCTGTGGGGTGGTATGAGGGCCCAGACTACAATAGTTTAGAGAGGGGACTTTTAAAATCTTCATTCTTGACTAGCTCTGACAAAGGTACAGGGATTCTGATTTTCTGAATTTCATGCTCAAAATTAAAAGAAGACATGGGATTTGGGATTTCCTTTACTCCAGGAACAAAAATATAGATTACTGAAGAGGGGGATCAGATTTTCTTACCTTTGTTGTTGTCTTATATATCATTAGCAAGTGTTTCTGCTCTGGTAGGTTGCTCGAGAACATCAGGTGTTCCATATTTCTTCTTGGATCTAAGGTTGTATCTATTTTGGTTGTTTCTAGCCTTGTATCCCTTCCTTAGCTCATTAAGTTGATTGTTCATGAGAGACTCCTCGTATGTCGATTGAGTTAAATGAGGGAAAGGGGAGGTGTCTCCAAAACAATGGATTTCATGATCAAGTTCATCTATCTCCTCTCCTTCTCATCAACAACCAGGTTGTTTTGAAAAGGAGCCTGGATTTTTTGATCACTTCCATCTCTGTCTCTTTGTTCCCTTGGCATGATCTAAGGAACCTTATTGTTTGGCCTCCTGAAGTTGCCTCTGGTATCAACATTTTGAGGGTTCCTATATGTCCGTTTTTCTTCCATTTTCAATTTTTCCATCTTTGCAGACAAAGTGTTTACCATCTTGGTCAATTCATCTACTTAAGGGTAAGCTGTAGAAGAACCAGAGGTTGAGGCCTCAAACCTCCCTCTTCCTTTGTCTCTGTCAGACTTGCTTCTGAGCCTGTTAACTGCCAACACATTAGATTCTACTTCCAGGGCTGCATCTTTCATGTTAGCCAAAGAAGTGGCTCTTATTTCTCTGAGAAGGAGGAAAAAATCGGGGCCAAAAGCGCTAGCATAAGTGATTTTGGCAGAGGCTTTTGAGGGCTTTATCTCAGCAGGGATCTTATTGTACATTTTATTGAAACTTTTGGAGAAGTCAGAGACAAACTCTCCTTCATTTTTCTTCAAGGACCCAAACTCTGTCATATAATACATGAAATCCTTTTTGTCTCCCCACTGTCTCAAGAAGGCATTATATAGAGTTTCAATCCCAACAATAGATCCAGGCGTTAGTGCCCTAAACCATTTTCTAACCTCACCATCAAGGCTCTGGACAAAGACTCTCATCCAAACATCTCCATTTTCAATATTTAGGTTGTCTGCATAACCGTAGAAGGAAACAAGGTTCTCTTTAGCAGTTATGTCCTCCTCTCCAGTGAACTTAGGCATATATTTCAAGTAATCTCCAGTAGGGAGAGGACTGGTCGGCTGAGGTAGGACTAGAGGGGCATATCTAGCAGCCACTATGGCATCCATTCTATTTGTAGGGGGATTATAAACCACCATAGGGATATGAGGTGGAGGAGAACTAGGAGGAGCAGGGGTTCGACCTAGAAAAACTGGAATTGAGCCGGTAGGAGGAACAGGGAACAACAGAGGATTCAAAGAGAAGGCTATCGGGATTAAGGGAGTGAAAGCTTCTCTTCGCTCATTAGCAACAACAACAATAGGAGGAGGGGTAGTAAAACCTGGGGTAGGAAAATCTTTTGAATTCTTGGTTCTTGACCAGGTTACAACTTCAGGGGAAATAGGAGTGAAAAAACTCTCTCCCTCTAATCCGAGACTAGGAGGAGATAACTCAACAGGAACACTCCCAAAATTTAGCAAACGAGAAACTCCAACAAGAGGTCTGATAGGAAATTGAGAAGCATATATTGGAGTCTCTAACAGAGGGCAATGAGAACTATCAAAATACCTTGTTCGACAATTGAATCACCTTCTTTGAGGGCCTTTCCATTTTTGATAAGTTTTTCTGGATCTGCTTCAGGTGCTGTCAAGGGAAACTGAGGGGTAGACCTCGTATGCCTACCTCTAGAAGCCACAACTAAAGCAGCGGGTTCGTCAGAGTGGAGTTGTCACAATGGATTCACTAGGTACATAGTATCAATCTTGTCAGGCTCTAATGCCTGATGCACCTTCAGAATCAGAGGCTCAATGTTGTTCAATCTTGGGAAAAATATTCAACTTCATCCCCGGCAATGGCACCAGAAATGTTAGCACCAGAAGTGACTCCTAGATTGTGGTGAGAGTAAGCCTGATACCCATCACTTTTATATGTCACAATAATTGAATCAAGGTGGTCGAATGGATGCAAACCTAGGAGAACATTGTTTTAACTCAGAAAACTGGGCTATGCATGCACGAGCAGGTGAGGTCCTGATCTAAATTTCGTCAGTAAGTTGAATTTAAGGTGAGAATATGGAAGACTTGGTGAGAAGATGAATGAGACTCCTATGGGCATCCAACCTTCCAGCAGCTCGAGGAATAAAAACAAGACACTGAAATATGTCGAACTGACATAGCTACAACAATACAGTAATGGCTCGACTGGATCCTCCAATTCCGAGCATCACAATACTGTTGTAATAGCTTGACTGGATCCTCCAATTCCAAGCATCACAATACTATTGTAATAGCTTGACTGGATCCTCCAATTCCAAGCTATTCAGTATGAGAGGGAAAGGTAACACAGGAAATTGACTAAAACTGGTGTAAATATTGCAACGATCCAACATACATCATCCTACAACATCACGACCTTCGAATGGATCCTCCAATTTCGAGTGTCTTAATACAGTGTTTACAAAGATGGAAAGAAGTTGACTTTCATTAAACATGAAGTCTTAAATAAAAATGCATAACCAGGTAAACCAATGTTTTATCAAAACCATACAATACGGGAGCCTATCTCAACCATCAATGACACAAAAATGGAAAAAATGCCTACATATACTCAGACTAGCTCAGAATGTCTGAAACACAATTGTATCATGCATTCAAGGATTGACATGAGGAGGTTCTCTATCAGGTTGCACATGTAGATGTTGGGCAGATTTCCCATGCGGTCGTTTGTCAGACACAATCTCTGTCAGACTGGACTAGCAGTTTTCCTCAGCGCTTGTCCCTTCCCGACCTTCTATTTATGGAAGGAGATGACATTCAACCACCATCAACTACATCAATAAATTATTTCTCTGGATCAGATAAAGCTCGGTCAACTCTCCACTTTGAATGACATGGTGACCTTTCCTTGGTTGTTGCTACTTCGTTGGACTGCTACGAGGGGGGCTAGCCTACAAACGTGGAAGAGGATTTGACGGGGAGGGTGATGGTGCCAACAATGTGAAGGTGAGACGAGGGATGTTGAGGTGGAAGCACCAGGTGGTGGAGAAACTGGGGTTATGATACCAGACGAGAAGTGCCACAAGAATATGGATAGGACACAAGTGGAAGTGGCATTGAGCATGGGGGCACAGGTGTCGGGAGATAAGAGGGATGAAGGGAGAGGGGACATGACACCTGGGAGAATGGAGGACAGGTGTGTGGTGGTGAAAGGAGGAACAAGAGCGGGAGAAGTGACAAGGGGAAGGAGAGAGGCTAGGTGGAAGACACATGTCAGAAGGAGGTGAAGGAAGTAGATAGGGGGGAGGTAAGTGGTAAGAGGTTTTGGGGGCGGGTTATCTGCCTGAGAGGATGCCACGTTAGTGGGGCCCACATTGGAAATCTGCCCATATCGGAATGCCCCCTAATTAAAGGAAGAGCAGAAAGGGGGGTCTGGAATTGAATCCTGAATGCTAATCTAGGCACTTAAATCCTATCTCTTCAGACTTGCGCATTCTCATATCAGACCCCCACCCCTCATTAAAGGAAAAATGACAAGGGGGGTCCAGAATCAAACCTCAGCCGCAAATGTAGGCACATGAACTTTGGCCGTCTAGATCAACCTGCCCTTTAGAATGATGCACCTTCTCATCAAAACTTAGGATAAGTGGGTTTTTCAACCCGCTCTTGTCATTCTTTTCACCAAACGACCCCCTTACATTATTATGTGATAACACAAGGAGACAGGACATGGTACCTCACGAGAAGTTGAGATGAACTATGGCGAATCACTTCTCTTCATTTTCTGCAGACGAGACTTCACAAACTCTTCCTCCTCCACATAACCTTGACAAGATATTCTCACGTGTCTCGTCTTTCGACAGAGGGTACAACGAAATGGTATTCCCAACTAATCAAGTTTTTGAGAAAAGTATTGATCCCGCCACTAAATGTCCAGCGTTTCTAACAAACCAGAATGGATATACACCTCTACCAATATCCTTGCAAGTTTATGTTCCGGTGCACATATATAACTTTCATCAACACCTATAAAACGTCCCAGTGCGTTTCCAATGGGAGTAACAATTTCTTATTCCACAAATTTAACGGAATCCCAGGAAGAAAAATCCACAAGTGCCTAAATTGAAAGTAATATTGCAAAGGATCGAAAGATATCCTCCATATCTTGAGCATCAAGATCCCACTATCAAAGGGCCATAGCCTACCAAGTATCTTCTCAACATCCTCCCACGAGTGTAAATTGAAGCAAAACCAACCTCGCGGGTGTTATCACTGAAATTTCATCCGCACATGGCGACAAGAACTCTGCATCATCAAAATAGCAATGAAGTCATTCATGGCACCGAATTAATTTCACAGCATTCCAGAAGGGTCAAAAACTATACAAAGTAACCAAAAATTGAAGGGCGCTTTACAGTAGTTTGGTGCGCGCGCACATGCGCAGGACAAGAACGTGCTATGCGCGCATGCGCGCTCGACGCGCGACTGTCAGCACAAAAACCTACGCACCTGCTAAAATGGCGCATTTATTAAATAGATTGACCTCCCAACCGCTTACGGACCGGCTCCCAATCTGATTTGACTCCCAAATCCGAGCCGAATCTGCAGGGTAGGCGGGTTAATGACCTAAGGAAGCCCTAAAAGGGCCCCTGTTCACACTTTGAAGAGGTTACATAATCGCCCGAGGATCTGCTATAAAAAGCCGTGAAGATACATTGTTTTCGCAAGGAATTTCAGGCATTGTTATGCTGCTAGGATTTTTAAGGACTCATTCTTTAACGATAACACATCGGCAGCATCGCTGGGAGTTCTTTCACTGCCATACTCAATTCTTCTCATTGTAAGGAAATCAAACGTTGTGAGGGCCTCAAGAGCCTTCCATTGGGGGAAGAAGGAACCACAGTTCTCTTCCTTCATCGTGCTCCAGTTTCATCAATTGACTAGCTCAAAACCATTGGTGACATCTGTCTTTTATTTTTTGGTGTTCGCTGTTTCTTTTCATAGTTTTAATTTGTTTCAGTTGATATTATCTTGTAGTTTGTTCTGTATTCTCTAACCTTTCCTCCCACAGCTGTCGTGCCCTGCAAGACCCAACAGGGCATGCAAGCACCCTCGATTTGCTCACCAGGCAATGAATTGGGTGCGAACAGAGTGGCGACTCCACTGGGGAGTAGGTATCAAATCCTCCCTCATTTGGGTTTATTTTTCTTTCCTTTTGGTTTTATTAACTTGCAGGGACACAAACCGGCCTCCGCTGACCTGCTAACCAGTCAATTCATAGGAGAATTGAGAGAAATCCATCCGGAGTTTCTTTCTCGGTAACTTGTCACAAACGCGAGGGTATTCCTCCCCACAGACGCGGATCTTGCGCGCATGCGCCTGAACTAAGTTTGTTTTTCCGTGCGCATGCGCTTTGGTTTTCAATATGGTCAACGCACAAGCACCATATGTGCCTCTGTCTACACTGAAGGCCGTGCATCTGAACTAAATTTCTCATTGTAAGGTTTTGGATGTGGGGAAAGTCATTTTCCTTCTCAAGAATGATGTTATGCATGCTCTAAATACTGCACCACTTAGACCTCTCAACTTATAAAAGGGGATAGTCAAACAAATATAGGCACTTAGGTGGATAAAAAATTATTTTTCCCTTATTTGCTTTTTGCCACGTGGATGGCTTGCTTTGATTTATAATCTAAGTTGAACATCAATTTTAATCACATCTAAACTCACATTTGGGACTAGAAGTTGCAAGTAACAATCTTGAGTATGCTCTTCTCTTGCGCCATCAAGCGATCTTGAGAACCAAAAAAGGATTGCGAAAACAATCTCATCTCCCTTAACAAAAATTTCAAAAACTTTTAGGAGAGGACAACGGCTCTTTCGAGACCCCTCTTAGCTTCATTTTTTCAAACACATTCTTGTAACGGGCCCATACATGCCCATATGTCAACAAAGCTAGGATAGTGTTTGAATTTATGCTTTCTTAGATCAAAAAACTAGGAGAGTTTAAAGGTTTGTAACGGGCCCACACATGCCCACATGTTCAATCTAGGATAGTTTCATGCTTTTTCTAGATTAACTCACAC
>ML793428.1:355950-374906 GCA_009831015.1 Picea engelmannii | reverse complement strand
AATAGAAAGCTTCTACGAGGTTACATTGAATACATTTTCACCAGAGGACCTGAAATACCATTGGTTGAGAGCTTACATATATTATTCCACATTACCTCATGAAGAAAGGAATGTTGATGATATGTGGATATCAGGGGTTGCAAGGGAACGACACATTCCATAGGTCTTTGATGTAAAAGAACCGATAATATGGTGCACATACAATTATGAAAATGACCAAAGAATTATTAAATTGAAAGGACAGTCTCAAATCTCTCTGGAAGCATCAACTTTCATCCAAATGCTTGGGTTACTCGCACCGACAACAACCTTCAATGTTGACAAAGCCAATAATTTCATCAGGGCTAAAAATTATTCTAGGAACTTATTACCGCAATGTTTCGAAGGCCCGACGACAATGCCAAAGGATTTTTCAGTGATACAGGTTAGTCAATTGAAGAAACCATACAAAGGAATGGCATGGTTTCTTTCTAGGGTACTTGGACAAGATTCCAGTGCTACTATCCCTTATTTATCTCTCTATATTTTATATTATTATATTCAAGGAAAGAGAATTTTCGACTGGTCAAAAATCATATCTAATGATATTTCATTTCAGTTATCAAAGTTTAAGAAGGATAAGAAATTCTACATGTTTGCATATTTGGTCTTCGTTATTATATATTGTCATGTATTTCAAGGATTGACTCCAATATAGACCCGATTCACACATGGTATCCTACTCTATCGAGGCAGAAAGCAATGTACCATTTTTATGAATTTTATGGTTCCTTTCTATTTTATTTTAAATAAACTCATGTTTGGGAAAAGTACTTCAAGACTATCATTGGAAGCAACAACATTCTTAGATAAAAGGGGAAATTTTGAATCAAATGGACAATATAGTATAATCAAAGGATATTTCTCTGAAGAAGCCCCAATTTATCTTTTGTTTTATGTACCATATAAGATATTCATGGTAGAAGTCTATAGACAATACAAATTTTTGGCTAGTTTATTTTATCAAAGGAAGAAAAAGAAATTCATTCCATTGTCCTGGTAAGTTGGAAATATTTCATTGAAAAGTTGTTCAAATATTGATGAATTTGTAACCCAATTCAACCGCTTTAATTTAAAATTGGAAAATCAAGTGAAGGGTTTTAATCCCCAACAATTTTTCATGAATCATATTGTGTATGTAGGTTTCAGTGCATCATACATAAACACTTGAATATATGGAGAAGATGTAATATACCAGATATAAAATGTATGAAGAACAGAAATAAAATGCTAGTAATGGCATAATAACAACAATATAACCAGAACATTCACCACAATAACACTGAAATGATATAAGAATAACAACATAAATAACACTTTAAATCGGAAAGCAATGTTCACAGGCCTCTTCGAGGGGGAAACCTCCAGTTGAGCAGAGCTCTATTACAATAATATCCAAGCTAGGGTTCTCATACCCTTGACTCTTATTTAAACTAAAAATAAGCATCTAGAGGAAGATCATTCTAGAAGTGGAATCTTCTATTAGGTCTTCTTACATCCGCCTTATTCTATTTTATTGAAAGGCCTTATTAATATTGACCTTTATTACATCCGAATATATTTTTCTACCTATGTGCGGGTTAGGACCCTAACATATCTGCCCCCTTAAAAACAACCTTGTCCTCAAGGCTTGAGATGAGGAAATTGTTGCAGAATGGTAGCTGGTTCCCAAGTGGTGTCTGCTAGAGTTGTACCTTTCCATTGGACTAGCACTTCCTTGATGGTTATCTAATGTAGGCGATGCTCACGCTGGTCCAAAACTACTTCTGGCTGTAGCCAAATGGATCCTTCTTCAACTAACTCTGGAAGGTTGGTTTGAATTTGGTAATTAGCTCCAATCACCTTCTTTAAGCATGAAACATGAAAAATAGGATGTAGCTTCAAATGGTTGGGAAAAGCTAACTGATAGGCGACTTGTCCCACACGCTTGAGCACAGTATAAGGACCATAAAATTTGGGCACTAGATTTTGACAATGCTCGCCCTTGAGGAAAGTTTGCTTGTAAGGTTGCAGTCGAAGAAACACCTGAGCCCCTTCTGAAAATTGACGTTCAGAGCGACCTTGATCTGCTTGTTTCTTCATGTGATTTTGTGCCATGACCAAATTCTCTTTGAGGGTACGTAGAATGGCCTCTCGAGCTGTAAGTGTTAGGTCAACCGCCTGGACTTTCGAGGCACCCGGTAAGTAGGAGAGAATTGAGGGTGGCTTTTGTCCATATACCGCTTCAAAAGGAGTCATACGTGTAGTTGTATGGTATGAAGTGTTGTACCACCATTCAGCTAGGGGTAACCATTGAGCCCACTGATTTTTCTTTTCTGAGGCAAAACACCTCAAATATATTTAGAAACAGTTGTTGACAACTTCCGTTTGGCCATCAGTCTGGAGATGCTAAGATGTGTTGAGATGTGGCACAGAACTCTAAACCCACAGGTCGAAATCTCTTCTTCTCGGCGTCATGGATGAAAATATTTCTCGCACCCTCTATCTGCAATATACAAATAGAGAAGGGCTCTGACACCACAACTAGCGCAGACCCCTAAACCCAAAGTTCGGAATCCGCATAGGATATTTCTCTTTCGGTCCCTAAGAGCTCGATTGGATCTTCTATTTCTCTTTTGGGAAATCAACACCCACAACAAACCTTGAGGAAATTCCTCTGTTATTTCGGGATACCAGATTTCACGATTTCGTGAATCCTGTGGTCGAACGCCTTACCTCTTTGACCTATGAAACACGAAATATCTAAACACTTAACCTTTCCTGCTGTCTATTGCGGCTCTTCGCCTTTCGCAATTTCGAGCATTGCAATGTCGTGCAACTCTTCCCCTGGACTCCCAGAGTCCCAAAACTCGAATTTTTGAAATCCCGAAATGTCTACCTTCAACCCTACTATACTTTGCGACTTCTGGATTTACTTTACACTATGTTCCATCCCCTTATCAACAGGATCCCCGGTATGCTGAATCTCAAAATACCAAAACACTAAGGTTCCGCTTCCAAGGAGATCAACGGCTGTAGACCCCCCCTTGATCCAACGACCAGCACGATGTCACGTACCGGGAGTTTGATATGTCAAAGCTCGAATTCTATGTCCTTTCTACCTTCAGGTCTCCAAACTTCCGAAATACTGAAATGGTATTTCTCCTTCGAGTGTTTTCGTAAATCTTGCCGGGAAGTCTCCTAACCTTTCACGTGTCGTCTCGAGCTATACGCTACTCTCGACGTGGATTCATGCCACCTGTCACCTTTTCTCGCTTCCTAGTCTCCACAAGCCGAACTCCGAAATAATATACCCACGGGATCAACGGCTATAAGTCTCCCTTCGATTTGACGGCCCGCGTGATTTCGAACTTCGGGTACCGGGAGTCCAAGACTCCCGATCCCGAACACTGTCCTCTTGGGTTCCCGAACCATGAACACCAAATTTCCAAAACGCCCCTTCACACTATTTTGTGTTTCACAACTTCGAGGGTTCTCATGTGAAGAACCCGAATTTTTGTCAACGGGAATGTCGAAATCCCGATTCCTGAAATGCCGAAATTCACATAAGCTCTTGTCACGAATTGCGACTTCGGGTATTCCACTCTACTGTGTCTCGATCGCTTGTCCTCAGGACTTCTGAAATCCCAAACTCTGAAATTCTGAAAACTTGAACTTGCCAACCTTTGTCGTCCCACACGAAAACTCATTTTCGCGTTTCGGAGGTTTGATCAACCAAGGATTTTGGCTTACACTTCGGACCCTCGAATCCTAAAATACCTAAATGATCTGATGTCTCTGATGGACTAATCTCAACGGCTCAAGTTGATTCTGGTCACCAAATGGATGACTCTATCTGAACTCCTATCCACCTCGCAGCTTCCGCAGATCCAACAATCCCCACTGTTTCGGGATTTCTCCTCAGAGAATCTCAACTGTCCAAATCTCTTTTTCAAGAACCTTTGGCTCAACCAGACCTGCGATCCTCTTCCTGAACTTAGCCCCTACACGATGACCAAAATTACCTGTCTTCTCTTCAACACTTCGAAAGTGTTGATTCCTCCTGAGCTTTCTTTCACAACTCAAGTCTTCTAAAAAGACTTCTGCAAGCATTCCTTGTGGTACTTCTTCAAATACGCCTAAGTATTTGAACTTCTTGACTCTGTGCAACTCTACGACAACAGTCCTTTAATCACTCAGCTTTAATTTATAAGTTTTGAGGTCTTGGCTAGCCTGTGCACACCTTGCACGGCTCCTGTACTTGACTTGCACTTCCATGAGAATGAGAACAATGGTATCCCTCCTAAGATTTCAAAGATGAAATCTGAACTCCGTCAACGCACTCCTTGCAGATGCTTCACTGCACTCCTTGCATGAATTCTTGCTCAAGAAGAGAAACAATTAGAACTCATTCCCTTACTCTCTTAGCCTTCAAACTCTCAACATGAAATCATGCATGCATAATATAACAACAAATGCATGATAGAGAGAATACAAGCAACCATAAGCATACCATTCATCATATACACACAGAAAAAATTGTAACACCATGGGTCTAAATTCAAAGCTTCATATATTAATTTCAGAACTTATGTACATGGATCTTCTCTACACAACTCTCTTCTCTCCTCTATGGTCTATGATACAACGATCTCTCCTGATTGATACAAAGATACAAAGAAGAGGGTGTCTATATATGTTTTCCCTCTAGCTCCTAAAACTGTCAAATCTAGAATTTAAAACTACCTACTTTCATAAAGAGACTTAAATGCCTTTTTACTAAGATAGATGAGAGTAGAACGCTCAAGAACTATTTATAATACACAAGTATGCATTTTCTTAACTATTTCATTAATGTATGTGCATCCAAACTTTCAAAACATTTCAAACAATTTGAACATGTGCCAAAATGCAATGGCGTTTGTCCCACGCTCGCTTGCTGCTGGCGATGCTCCTGCATCATACTCCCTCGCTTGAAAAATTTCATGGACTCCTGTTCATGAGCTCTTGCACTATCTATCCATGCTTCTAAATTTCTGCTTCATTCTCCCAGCTGGCATCTTCAACTGGATGTCCCTTCCACTTGACCAAGTATTCAAAATACTCCTTTCTCCTAGTCCTCTTGCTGACTCTCTTGTCAAGTATACTCTCCATCTGTGGGTTTTCAACTATAGGCATTTGTTTAGCCCACTGAACCTCTGTCTGTTCATTATCTGCTCCTACTTCTCCAACTTTCTAAGGGTGCAAATATGAGATATTGAATATTGGTGAAATTCCGATCCCCTCGGGTAATTCAATTTCATATGCATTCGCCCAAAATTTTCTTATGATCCTGTATGGCCCAATCTTCTTCATTTTTAGCTTGTTATACATTCCCTTTAGGAACCTTTCTTTCCTTAAGTGTGCAAGAATCAGATCACCAAATTCAAACTGAAGTTGTCGCCTGTGTTGATCTTCTCTGCGCTTATACTCCTGATTTGAATTCTGCAGTCGTTCCTTCACTTGGCTATGAAGTTCCTTCATTGCCTCTGTAAAATCTTCTACACTAGCACTCCTAGTTTCATCCTATTCTGAATCTTTTAGCTCAGAAACTCCCTTTGGCTACAGTCCATAAACAATTTGAAATGGACTCTGCCCTGTGCTTCTATTGATTAAGTCATTGTAAGCAAATTCCTCCTGTGGTAGAACGTGATCCCACTGATTGTGGTGTTCAGTCACTAGGCTCCTTAACAAATCTCCTAAGCTTCTATTTACCACTTCTGTTTTCCCATCTGTCTGAGGATGATATGCTGAGCTAAATGAAAATTTCGTCCCCATATTCTTCCACAAAGTCCTCCAGAAATGTCCCACGAACTTGGTGTCTCGATCTGAAACTATACTCCTTGGTAAGCTATGAAGTCTGACGACTTCTTTGAAAAACAGATTCACAATGTGGATTGTGTCAGTGGTTTTCTGACATGGTATGAAATGTGCCATTTTAGAAAATATATCTACCACCACAAAGATTGAATCAAACCCTCTTTATGTCTTTGTCAGCCCCAATATAAAATCCATGCTTACTACATCCCACAGCCTTTCAGGTATGGGTAACGACTGATACAACCCTGTATTCTGTCTCTTTCCTTTTGAATGTTGACAAATTTTTCATCTGTCCACAAACATTTTGACATCGGTCATCATCTCCGACCAAAAATGTGAATTGTTTAACTTCGAAAACATTTTATCGTGACCAAAATGTCCGGCCAATCCTTCACTATGCTTTTCTTTTAATAGATTCCCCCTCATGGAGCATTTTGGAATGAACAATTGATTGCCTCTGAATAATAATCCATCTTGGATCATATATTCATCCCATTCACTTCTGTCTCTGACAATTGGATTCTCAGATGTTTCATATGCCTCTTTGAAATATGGATCATCTTTGTACATTTCTTTGAGATTATCAAAACCCAATGTTTTGACTTTGAACTCCTGCATAAGTAAATTTTTCTTGCTCAAAGCATCAACAACCTTGTTAGCAATCCCAGAATTATGTTTAATTACAAAAGTAAAATTTTGCATATATTCGACCCATTTAACATGTCTTTGGTTCAACTTTTCCTGTTGAGTTACAAATTGCAAAGCATGATTGTCACTATACAAGACAAATTCTTTAGGAACCAAATAGTGCCTCCACTTTTTCAGTGCCTGTATGACCGCATAAAATTCCTTGTCATATGTGGATTCCTTCACTTTCGCTTCATTCATCTTCTCACTGAAGTATGCGATTGGTCTATCATCTTGGCTCAAGACCGCTCCAATCGCAAACCCGCTTGCATCACACTTTACCTGAAATGTCTTGTTGAAATCTGGCAACACTAAAATTGGTTGTTCTGTGATCTTCCTTTTCAACAAATTGAAACTTTTCTCTACTTCTTCTGTCCAATGAAAAGACTTATGTCTTTTCTTCACTGTGTCCATCATCAGTGCACTAATTCCACTGAAATTTGTGATAAATTTCCAATAGAAACTAGCCAATCCATGAAAGCTCCTAACTTCAAATATACTCTTTGGCGATGGGCAATTCTTAATCACCTCCACTTTATATGGATCCATCTTCAACTTATATGCAGAGATAACAAACCCCAAGTAGATGAGTTATGTTCTTATGAATGATGACTTCTTCATATTTATCAACAACTTATCTTGTTGTAATCTCTTCATCACTGTAGCCAAATGCTTTAAATGCTCTGTTTTTGTTCTACTAAAAATCAATATATCATCCAGATATACGATGACAAATTTCCCGATGAACTCCTTCAAGACTTCGTTCATCAACCTCATGAAAGCACTTGGCATGTTGGTTAAGGCAAATGGCATAACAAGCCATTCATACAGCCCTTCATTCGTCTTGAATGTTGTCTTCCGGTCATCACCTTCTCTCATACGAATTTGATGATAACCACTTTTCAAATCAATCTTTGAAAAAAAAATTGCTCCACTCAAGCAATCCATCAAATCGTCCATCCTTGGCAATGGAAATCTGTACCTGATGGTTATCTTGTTGATCGCCCTCGAGTCTGTACACATCCTCCAACCTCCATATTTCTTTGGGCTGAGTATTTTCAGAACAACACATGGACTCAAACTTTCTCTAACCAATCCTTTGTCCATTAAATCTTGGACTTGTATTTTGACCTCTTCATTCTGCTGCAATGTCAATCTGTACGTTGCCTTGTTTGGTAAACTAGCTCCAAGTATGAGATCAATATGATGACTTACACTTCTGATCAGTGGAAACGAACAAGGTAGTTCATCCACTACTATATCAACAAACTCCTCCAGTGACTCCTGGATTTCTTCTGGTAAATCATGCACTCTTGTACTGGTTAAAACGATTCTAGGATTTCTGACCACAATGAATTGTGTATCCTGCTTCTTCTTAACCTCTGTAAGAAGTTCCTTCCCACTCATGAGAAGTACATCGTTTCTTACCTCATGTTTTACTTCTTTGTCCTTAATAGGTAACAACATGTGAGTTCTCCCATTCTTCTCCAGTGTGTATGTGTTCTTTCTCCCATCATGAATCACATTCCTGTCATATTGTCAGGATCTACCCAGCAATAGATGACAAACATCCATGGGAATGACATCACACAGTATTTCATCCTTATACCCTCCTATTTTAAATTCAACTAAACATTGTTTAGTGAAATTTACCTGATGTCCTTTTTGTAACCATGAAACTCTATATGGGCTTGGATGTTCAATAGTCTCCAGCTCCATCTTTTCTACCATCTCTATAAAAATGATATTGTCTATGCTACCATTGTCCACGATGACTTTGCATGCCCAGTCTTTGGTCTTGCAAGTAGTCTGAAAAAGTCTGTTCCTTTGGACTGGATTCTCCGCCTCCTTCTCTAGCATTAAGAGAACCTTCCGCATCATCAGTGATCTTCCTCCTTCAGCATCTTCTGCCTCAACATTCCATCTTTGTGCTTCAGCAATGTGAGTCTCACCTCCTTCTTTCTTCTTATCTAGACATTCATAATATTTGTGTCCATTTTTTCCACATGTGAAGCATTTTACTACTCCACCTCTGCCTCTTCCTCTTCTTCTAGCATGAGGAAAAGTGTTATTATCAATATACTGTCCTCTCTGTGAGCTTCCACCTCTCTTAGTATGAGTTTGAGGTTTCTTCCATTCTTCTTTAGGCTTCTGATTCCTGTCTAGGGAAATTGTTTTTCCTTTGTTTTGACTTTTGCCTCTACCTCTCTGAGCTTGCTTGCGACTCAGCTTCTCCTCAGCTTTTAGAGCCATCTGATAAGCATCCTCCACACTTTGAAGGCTCATCATGCTCATCTCATCCTAAATTTCATACCGCAGACCATTCATATATCTAACAACCTTCTCATTATCATTTTCCCGATGACCTGCTCTGATGTTTATCTTGTAGAACTCCTCAGTGTATTCCTTCACTGAACCCAACTTCTATCTCAAATTTTGCATTCTTCGAAACAGAGTAATTTGATAATCTTTGGGTATGAATTTTACCTTCATCTTTGCAACCATTCTATCCCAACTCTTGATTTTCTTCTTGCCTTTGCAGCGTCTATCAGCTTGTAGTTCATCCCACCACAATGCTACATGTCCTTTAAGTCTTGTGATAGCATGTTTGACCTTTTTGTCTTCCTCGACATCTTCATAGTCAAAATACTTATCAAGAACTCTAATCCAATCTAGAAGCTCTTCAACATCCAAGTTTCCCTCATATACTAGAATGTCCATTTTTTCTCTAGCACCCATCCTTGCAACAGCCTTGAGTAGGTGTTCATTTGCTGCAACTTCTTCTCCTTCATGTCCAGCTTCATTTTCACTTTCCGATTCACTGAGATCCCCAGCACCGACTGCGTGCCTCTATGCTATTTCCATGGCATCCATCCTAGCACGCATTTCATGCATATCTCTTGCCCCGGATGGATCAGGTAATTGCCTACCCCTTTTTCTCGACATTTCCCTTTCCTCTGGTGGATCAGGTGTTTTCCTATCTCTTCTTCTTGGAAGCATGGCTGAAAATATTTCTCGCACCCTCTATCTACAATATACAAACAAAGAAGGGCTCTGATACCACAACTGGAGCAGAGCCCTAAACCCGTAGGTCGAAATCCGCATAGGATCTTTCTCTTTCGGCCCCTAAGAGCTCGATTGGCTCTTCTATTTCCCTTTCGAGAAATCAACACCCACAACAAACCTTGAGGAAATTCCTCTATTATTTCCTCTGTTATTTTGAAATACTAGATTTCGATATTTCCTCTGTTATTTCAAGAATCATGTGGTCAAGTGCCTTACCTCTTCGACCTCCAAAACCCGAAATATCTAAACACTTAACCTTTCCTGCTGTCTATTTTGAATCTTCGCCTTTCGCGATTTCTGGAGTTGTGATGTCAAGCAACTCTTCCCCTGGACTCCTGGAGTCCCGAAACCTGAATTTATGAAATCCTAAAAAGTCCAGCTTCAGCCCTACTATACTTTGCTACTTCAGGATTTCCTTTACACTATGTTTCTTTCCCTTATCAACAGGATCCTCGGTATGCCGAATCCCAAAATACTGAAACACTAAGGTTAGGCTTCCAAGGAGATCAAAAACTATAGACCCTCCCTTGATCCAATGGCCAACGCGATTTCACGTACCAGTAGTTTGATATGTCAAAGCTCGAACTCTATGTCGTCTCCACCTTCTGGTCTCTAAACTTTTGAAATATTGAAATGGTATTTCTCCTTCGATTGTTTTCGTAAATCTCGTCAGGAAGTCTTCTGACCTTCCACATGTCATATCGAGCTATACACTGTTCTCGACGTGGATTTGTGCCACCTGTCACCTTTTTCTGCTTCCTAGTCTCCTAAAATCGAACTCTGAAACAATATCTCCATGGGATCAATGGCTATAAGTCTCCCTTCGATCTGATGGCCCGCGTGATTTCAGACTTTCAGGTACCAGGAGTCCAAGAATCTCGATCCCGAACACTTTCCTCTCAGGTTCCCAAACCCCAACAACCGAATTCTTGAAATGCCCCTTCACACTATTTTTTGTTTCGCAACTTTGAGGGTTCTCATGTGAAGAACCTGAATTTTTGTCAACGGGAATGTCGAAATCCCGATTCTTGAAATGCCAAAATTCACATCAGCTCTTGTCATGACTTGCGACTTCGGGTCTTCCACTTCACTATGTCCCGATTTCTTGTCCTCAGGACTTCCAAAACCCCGAACTCCGAAATTCCAAAAACTTGAACTTGCCAACCTTTGTCGTCCCACACGAAAACTCCTTTTCATGTTTCGGAGGCTTGATCAGCCAAGGATTTTGGCTTACACTTCGGACCCTCAAATCCTGAAATACGGAAATGATATGACTTCTTTGATGGACTAAGATCAATGGCTCACATTGATTTTGGTCACCAAATGGATGACTCTATCCGGACTCCTATCCACCTCACAGCTTCCGCAGATCCAATGATCCCTACTGTTTCAGGATTTCTCCTCAGAGAATCTCGACCATCGAAATCTCTTTTTCAAGAACCTTTGTCTCAACCAGACCTACGATCCTCTTCCTGAACTTAGCCCCTGCACGATGACCAAAATTCCCTGTCTTCTCTTCAATACTTCAAAATTGTTGATTTGTCCTGAGCTTTCTTTCATAACTGAAGTCTTCTAAAAATAATTCTGCACGCACTCCTTGCAACACTTTTTCAAATACGCCTAAGTATTTGAACTTCTTGACTCTGTGCAACTCTACGACAATAGTCCTTCAATCACTCATCTTTGATTTATAAGTTATGAGGTTTTGGCCAGCCTGTGCACACCTTGCATGGCTCCTATGCTTGACTTGCACTTCCACGAGAATGAGAACAATGGTATCTCTCCCGAGCTTTCAGAGATGAACTCTGAACTCTGTCAATGCACTCATTGTGGACACTTCACTGCACTCCTTGCAAAAATTCTTGCTCAAGAAGAGAAACAATTGAAACTCATTCCCTTACTCTCTCAGAATTCAAACTCTCAACATGAAATCATGCATGCATAATATAATAACAAATGCATGACAGAGAGAATACAAGCAACCATAAGCATATCATTTATCATATACACACATAAAGCATTGTAACACCATGGGTCTGAATTCAAAGCTTCATATATTAATTTCAAAACTTATGTACATGGATCTTCTCTACACAACTCTCTTCTCTCCTCTATGCTCTATGATACAACGATCTCTCCTGATTGATACAAACATACAAAGAAGAGGGTGTCTATATCCATTTTCCCTCCATCTCCTAAAACTGTCAAATCTAGAATTTAAAACTACCTACTTTCATAAACAGACTTAAATGCCTTTTTACTAACACAGATGAGAGTGGATCACTCAAGGTCTATTTACAATACATAAGTACGCCTTTTCTTAACTATTTCATTAATGTCTGTGCATCCAAACTTTCAAAAAAATTCAAACAATTTGAACATGTGCCAAAATGCGATGGCGTTTGTCCCATGCTCGCTTGCTATTGGCGATGCTCTTGCATCAATATGCATTTTTGTGCCTTGTATCTTGAATAGTTCTTGCCAAAAATTGCTTGTGAAAGTTGGGTTGTGATCAGAAACAATAGAGTGCGGCATGGCATGAAGATTGATGACCTGATCGATGAATATTTGAGCCACCATGGATGTTGTAAACGGGTGTTGAAGGGTGCATAAATGAGCGTACTTCGAAAGGTGATCAACAACCACCATGATGACGAATTTATTTCCTGATTTGGGTAAGATGGTAATAAAATCCATAGAGATATCCTTCCAAATAGAAGGTGGAATCGACAACGGTTGAAGTGTGCTCGACGATTTGACTGTTTCTCCCTTGTTGTGTTGACACACGTCACATTCAACTACAAAATTACGAATGTCCTGTTTCATACCATCCCAGAAAAAGGAACGTTTGACCCTGTCATAGGTTTTGGTGAACTCGGAGTGCCCTGTTGTGGGTGTAACATGAAGCTCAGAAAGTACCGTGGATTTAAACTTTGATTGTTTACTTAAATACAAATGGCCTTTGTATCGAAGTTCCTCATGGAGCCAAGAGCACCCTGGGGAAGCTGGAGCATTGGACTTCAATTGCTATATGAACTGTGAACTTTTGGGGTCTTGTAGCCATTCCTGGCGAACAGCTTGGAGCCAATCTGGTACAATGAATGAAAGAGAAAAAAGGGATCCTTCATTTTGATATTTTCTAGAAAGTGCATCCACAACCACATTGTCTTTTCCTTTCTTATAAATGATCTCATAATCATATCCAAAGAGTTTAGTCACCCATTTTTGTTGTTCTAGAGAGGAAACATGTTGTTCCAGAAAATACTTGAGGCTTTGATGGTCTGTCTTAATTTGGAACCGTTGCCCCAATAGATAAGGACTCCACAGATCCACGACATGCATAATATCCAACATTTCCTTTTCATATATGGATTTTCCCAGATTTATTTTAGATAGTTGCTTGCTGGTAAAGGCCAAAGGTCGACCCTCTTGCATAAGGACAACACCAATTCCTTTCCCTGAGGCATCACATTCCAACACAAAGGTCTTTTTGAAATCAAGAAGGGCGAGGACTGGAGTGGTGCACATGGCCATCTTCAAGGTTTGAAAATCTTGAGTAGCGATTGGAGTCCAAGTGAAAGAGTTCATTTTTAGGAGAGCAATGAGAGGTGTTGCAATCTTCCCATAATTATTAACAAACTTGCAATAATACCCTGTTAAGCTTATAAATCCATGCAAGCTCTTAAGAGTCTTTGGGTGAGGCCAGTCTTGCATAGCTTCAATATTTTTAGGATCCACCCTGACACCATTTTTGCCAACCAGATGACCCAAGTATTCTACTTTTGAAGCACCAAAAGAACATTTAGACTATTTCAGGAAAAGTTGGTGCTGAGAGAGAAGATGGAGAACTCGATCCACATGATCAATATGGTTTGTCTAGGTTTGGCTATAGATGAGGATATCATCAAAGAAAAATAAGACAAAATGGAGGAGAAAAGGACGGAAGACATGATTCATGAGGCTTTGGAAGGTGGAGGGGGCATTACACAAGCCAAAGGGCATGACCAAAAGCTCATAGTGGCCCTCATGAGTTCTAAAGGTAGTCTTGGGAATATCTGCCTCGTTCATACGTATCTGGTGGTAGCATGAAAAAAGATCTAGTTTAGTGAAGAATTGGGTGCCACTCAATTCATCCAGGAGGTCATCAATGACAGGAATGGGGAATTTGTCTTTGATGGTAATTTTGTTGAGGGCACGGAAGTCAGGACACATTCACCAAGAACCTTCTTTCTTAAGGATCATGACCACAGGAGATGAATAGGGGCTCGTACTAGGGCAGATAACGCCTGCATTAAGGTGTTCCTGGACCATTTTATCAATTTCATTTTTGGGGGAAAAGGGGTGATGATACGGACGAATATTGAGAGGAAGGCTTCCTGGTACAAGGGAAATGGAATGATCATGAACACCATAGGAAGGAGGGAGGCCTTGGGGAGTGGAAAGTACCAATTGATGTTTAGAAAGGATGGCTTGGAGGTCTTGCGGTACGGAAGGTGTCTTTGTTGCTTGAATGGCATGGAGTTGGGCGATAACACCAGAATGACCCTTTTTGAGCATCTTTCCCATGCGATGGGAACTAATGATCTTAGGTGAACTTGTGGTGATGCCTTGGAACTTATATTGGTGGCCGTTTTGGTCTAAATGTATGGTTAAGTCTTTAAAATCCATGAGAATGGGACCCAAATTCCTTAGCTAGTCTGCACCCAACACAATGTCACAACCTCCCATGTTAATAACAAACATATGGGATTTCAAGTGGTAGTCACCAATTTGGAGATGCACATTTTCACAACGCCCTCCAAATTTCATGGAACCACCATTGGAAATCATGATTTGGAAATTATTGACGGCATGGATGTAGCAATGAGTTTCTTGGGCAATGCGGCGATGAATAAAATTATGGGTGTTGCCACTATCAACCAGAATGATGACCTTTCGATGCTTGATGTAACCGATTAGCTTGAGGGTTTGGGGAGTGGAGAAGCCAGTGAGAGCATTGAGGGAAATGACTGGTTCTACTTTGGGAGGGTCTGAGGGAGGGGTTATGTTAGTGGATTCAGGTGATTTAGACATAGAGGGAGTTTCTTCATCTTCTTCCGAAATCTCCTCGGATATGGCCATAAAAATATTTTTTTCTTTACACTTGTGGCCCAGGAAATATTTGTCATCATAGTTATAACAAAGGCCTTTGAGATGGCATTCAACCATTTCAGCCCGGGTCAATTTTTGGATCTTTAGTGGAGCAAAGGGAGTAGTGGGATTTACTGGTTTAGGGTGAGGGATGAAGGAGGGTTTGCAGTTTTGAGAAGATACAACCTGTTGTGCTTCTTTAGCTCTTTTGGTAGCCTCCACCCAAATCTTAGGCTGATCCATGAGGACATGGGCTCAAATTTCATCCTTGAGGCCGCTGATAAAACACTCTTGGAAAAAGGCATCATACATGCCCTATGTTCTAAAATCTAGGCACTCAAAGGAAACTATAAATTCTTCTACTGTTCCTAATTGTTTCAGCTTTTTCAAATGGCCCAAATGGTTGGTGTCAGTGTCAAAGCGTTCATAAAGCTCTGCCACAAATTGTGTCCAAGAAATATACCCTTGACGAGAATTTTTTCTCCATTGCCACCATTGCCAACGTTCTTGATCTAGATGGAGAACACCATACTAGAGTTTCACCACGTCATCTGTAATGCTGTATAAAGAGAAGTAATGTTCCATTTGGGTTACCCAACCAGTGGGGTCTGAGCCATCAAATTTGGTCACATCCACCCATTGAAGGCATAGGTCACATTGAAAGTGATGGTTCTACAAGGTATGGGAATGAGAGGAATGGTCACCTTCAGTATGTGGGGGTGAGGAAGAGGAAGGGTTATCTATAGGGATATGCAGTTTGGTGCAGAGTGCCGAAAATACTGATTCAAGATGGGTGGTGAGGTCTTGTTTAATTTTGCCCATTCACGACTGCATGGTTGTATTGATGGCAGCGACATTGGCACCTAGTTGTTTCACTTCTTGTTGGGTCTCAATGAGACCAGACTGCAAGGTGTTGAAGTGAGCTTCCAAGTCTTGGTTATGAGTATGGGCCATAAGGATGGGGGAACTAAAAAGGGGTGGGCGGGGTAAATTTTTTTTTTCGAAAAAATGATATGGATGAAAGTGATAAGGGAAAAGATATGGATCTAATGGAATAGGGCTGAAATAATGGTGAAAAAATTCTAGACTTTTTTTTTCTTTTTTTTTACATCCGGTCTGAAGAATACTGCAGAGAGGAAATGCCCAAATGCTTAACCAGAAAGAAATGTGTATTTACTTGGAAACATAAACACAGTTGCGCGGCAATAGATCTTGTTTGTTTTAATTTGTTTATGTTTATGTCCCCAATGGTTTGGTATTCAAGGGTTCTACAGACAAGGGTTTTCCCTGTGCTATAGCTCTTTGATATACATGCGGGGTCCAACAATAGTACTCGGCCCAATATCTCAGGGCACTAACTAAGGAGGATAGACCGTACCCTTAGCCGTACTACCCGACTACCCAAGTACTAGAGAGTATCTTCCCGAGTGCTATTCTCGATGACACTATAGCAGTCAGGTGACCAATTGGTTTATCTATAGAGGGCTTCATGTAATCTAGGTCGATCCATACACAGGTGTTTTCTGATGCACTACCACTCGAAGGGGTACCAACAGGGGCTACAAGGATGGCCAACAGATGTGCGCTTAAGTACCAATTGTATTTCCTGTGTGTATGAATCCCTCAACCATGGGTTTATGCGCGTAACAACAGATCTTTGTGGGTTAAAGACATCAGAATACGTCTCTACCTTGAAAAAAAAAATTAACAAAAACTTTCTGCCAAGGAAATTTCTCTGATACCACTTGTAATATACCAGATATAAAATGTATGCATAACATAAATAAAATGCTAGTAATGGCAGAATAACAGTAATATAACCAGAACATTCACCACAATAACACTGAAATGATATAAGAATAACAACAAAAACAACACTTTAAATCTAAAAGCAATGTTCATGGGCCTCTTCGAGGGGGAAACCTCTAGTTGAGCAGAGCTCTATTACAATAACATCCAAGCTAGGGTTCTCATACCCTCGACTTCTATTTATACTAAAGAGAAGCATCTAGAGGAATATCCTTCTAGAAGCGGAAGCTTCTATTAGGTTTTATTACATTCGCCTTATTCTATTTTATTGAAAGGCCTTATTAACATTGACCTTTATTACATCCGAATATATTGTTCTACCTATGTGTGGGTTAGGACCCTAACAGAAGAAGAAAATGATGATAAAAAATATGAAGAAGTATTAGTTTCATATATTGAGACTATTATCAACACAAATGAATCACATCGACAACACATAAGGGTCATAAATGAAAGGAATACAAAGTCTCAAATTTCTTCTCAGAGAAGCAGCACACCAAAGAAAAATCCCCAAACTATTATGCAAGAGAAATAAAAGTCCTTAATTGATAATTCAGGTGATGGGGATGATCCTAATCACCCCAAAAAGAGTGTTGAAATACATCACAAATTACCAATAAATAAGAGGAAAAGGCATAATAATCAACAAGAAGTAGAAGAGTTCATACTTGACGAGGATTCTCATTTTGAAGACATGGAGCTAGATGTAAACATAGATGATATAGAATTTCCATATGATGCGTAGAGATTTCAAGAGGATGGAGAAGTAGCGATAAAATTGGCAACTCAAGAGCCTCTCTTTTATGAAGAAGAATCATTGACCCTCCATAGTGCATTATTTGACAAAGATTTAAAGAAGTTAGTCCTTGAATGAGTGAATTGAAAAGGGAAAAGAATCCAAGAGAAAGATACAAAACTTGACCTAAATGGAGTCCCAACATCGATAATTATCCAAATTCATAGAGATATTGGTGATGCTTTGGAAGTATTAGTTGATGAAATGGAAGCTGAAAATCAAAGACTCAAAGAAAGGATTAAATAATTGGAATGTGCTTTGATGCCACCTCCTATTTTTCTAATTCCAATTGCTACTATTCAACCCGGGAGAAATCCCAACAGAACACCTAAGTCGAAGTTGAAAGGAACATCAAGTTTGTTGGTTGTAGTCAGACGATTTGTTGGAGAAAATATAAAAAGAGAATGTAAGGAAACATATCATTTCTTTTGATTTAAGAGAATATCTCTAGGAAGTATTTGATAATGAAGAAGGTTTCTATAAGGATGTTGTTACCACATTTAGCTTAAAATTTTCTAGTGTGGCCGAATTGAAAAGAAAAGAAGAAGACATACCTTCCCCCGCTCGAATAAAACAACTGAAAACTTGCTAGAATAAAAAGATAAAAGTGTTGAATGAAATAATAGACGATTGTGATGCCCTGGTCATAAAAAGGGAAGAATTATATCACAAATTGACTGAAATAGACCTGGAAGGAACTACATGGGAGGTCCATGACCCGAAGATAATATTAAATTCCATATTTATGACAAGGAAACGGTTTGAGGAACACGTGGAAATATTAAAAGGTCTATCACTTGAAAATTTTAATAATATGATTGGATATACTGAAAATGAAATTGAAAGTTGGTTGGTAAGTTATGTAAATAAAAATGAGGATATTGAAGATACACCCCACCAATTTTAGTTTGAATTAAGAGAATTAGAAGGCACAATATTTGATATCAAAGTTATACAAGAAATAATGTTGCACCAATGAAAGAATATATTGAAAAGTGATTAAAACAAGCCCTCATCAAGATAACCAAAGAAGACCAGTTAGAGGCAATTGGTACTGGTCGAGAAACCACATAAATAGATGATACAAGAGGGACATCAATAATCAAATGAACAAGAGGAGATTCCATCACAGTCCATCCTTGTCCCTATTACTTTTATTTATTTTAAGGTACATGGGAGTGTGATACCAGTCCAAATTTTTATGAACGCATTTTATTTCAAAGACTATCGAAGAATTATACTTTGTTTTTTGAGAAATACCAAAGAACTACTTAGGCGTTTTACTTTAATGATTTCTCACATCTTGAGATCTCCGAGAATGTTATTTTTGAACTATTCCCATGAAATTATTTCAATTATGAATGAAGAACTCATTTAAATTTCTTTGAGATGATCAAAACTATTTCCTCAATTTTCTTGTGAGAAGATATGGATGTATCCACTATTTTTATGTGATTTAAAGGGTTGTATATATGATGTTGAGTTAAAATATATTATTATATTGAAGCCTTCCTTCAATATATTTTTTAAGAAGCTATTCATTTCACATAAAGATTATATCTAGTTATCAAGAACCATTCCATGAATAAAA
>ML793428.1:317240-352298 GCA_009831015.1 Picea engelmannii | reverse complement strand
CATGTGTCTTCCACCTAGCCTCTCTCCTTCCCCCTATCACTTCTCCCGCTCTTGCTCCTCCTTTCACCACCACACATCTATCCTCCATTCTCCCAGGTGTCATGTCCCCTCTCCCTTCGTCCCTCTTATCTCCCGACACCTTTGCCTCCATTCTCAATGCCACTTCCACCAGTGTCCTATCCATATTCTTGTGGCACTTCTCATCCGGTATCATAACCCCAGTTTCTCCACCACCTGGTGCTTCCACCTCAACATCCCTCGTCTCACCTTCACATTGTTGGCGCCATCACCCTCCCCGTTAGATTCTCTTCCATGTTTGTAGGCTAGGCCCCCTCGTAGCAGTCCAATGAAGTAGCAACAACCAAGGAAAGGTCGCCACGTCATTCAAAGTGGAGAGTTGACCGGGCTTTACCTGATCTCGAGAAAGAATTTATTGATGTAGTTGATGGTTGTTGAACATCGTCTCCTTCCATAAATAGAAGGTCGGGAAGGGACAAGCGTTGAGGCAGACTGTTAGTCTAGTCTGACAGAGATTGTGTTTGACAAACGACCGCATGGGAAATCTGCCCAACGTCTGCATGTGCAACCTGATAGAGAACCTCCTCACGTCAAGCCTTGAATGCATGATACAATCGTGTTTCAAAAATTCTGAGCTAGTCTGAGTATATGTAGGATTTTTTTCCATTTTTGTGTCATCGATGGTTGAAATAGGCTCCCATATTGTATGGTTTTGATAAAACACTGGTTTACCTAGTTATGCATTTTTATTTAAGACTTCATGTTTAATGAAAGTCATCTTCTTTCCATCTCTGTAAACACTGTATTAAGACACTCAGAATTGGAGGATCCATTCGAAGGTCATGATGTTGTAGGACGACGTATGTTGGATCACTGCAATATTTACACCAGTTTTAGTCAATTTCCTGTGTTACCTTTCCCTCTCATACTGAATAGCTTGGAATTGGAGGATCCAGTCAAGCTATTACAACAGTATTGTGATGCTTGGAATTGGAGGATCCGGTCAAGCCATCACTGTATTGTTGTAGCTATGTCAGTTCGACATATTTTAGTGTCTTGTTTTTATTCCTCGAGCTGCTGGAAGTTTGGATGCCCATAGGAGTCTCATTCATTTAGATCAGGACCTCACCTGCTCGTGCATGCATAGCCCAGTTTTTTGAGTTAAAACGATGTTCTCCTGGGTTTGCATCCATTCGACCACCTTGATTCAATTATCGTGATATATAAAAGTGATGGGTATCAGGCTTACTCTCACCACAATCTAGGAGTGACTTTTGGTGCTAACATTTCTGGCGCCATTGTCGAGGACGAAATTGAATATTTTTCCCAGGATTGAATGACATTGAGCCTCTGATTCTGAAGGTGCATCATGCATTAGAGCCCTACAAGATTGATACTATGTACCTAGTGACTCCATTGTGATGACTCCACTGTGACAAACCCGCTGCTTTAGTTGTGGCTTCTAGAGGTAGGCATACGAGGTCTACCCCTCAGTTTCCCTTGACAGCACCTGAAGCAGATCCAAAAAAACTTATCAGAAATGGAAAGGCCCTCAAAGAAGGCGATTCAATTGTCGAACAAGGTATTTTGATAGTTCCCATTGCCCTCTGTTAGAGACTCCAATATATGCTTCTCAGTTTCCTATCAGACCTCTTGTTGGAGTTTCTCGTTTGCTAAATTTTGGGAGTGTTCCTGTTGAGTTATCTCCTCCTAGTCCCGGATTAGAGGGAGAGAGATTTTTCACTCCTATTTCCCCTGGAGTCGCAACCTGGTCAAGACCCAGGAATTCAAAAGATTTTCCTACCCCAGGTTTTACTACCCCTCCTCCTATTGTTGTTGTTGCTAATGAGCGAAGAGAAAATTTCACTCCCTTAATCCCGATAGCCTTCTCTTTGAATCCTCTGTTGTTCCCTGTTCCTTCTACCAGCTCAATTCCAGTTTTTCCAGGTCAAACCCCTACTCCTCCTAGTTTTCCTCCACCTCATATCCCTATGGTAGGTGATAATCCCCCTATAAATAGAATGGATGCCATAGTGGCTGCTAGATATGCCCCTCTAGTCCTACCTTAGCCAAACAGTCCTCTCCCTACTGGAGATTACTTGAAATATATGCCTAAGTTCACTGGAGAGGAGGACATAACTGCTAAAGAGCACCTTGTTTCCTTCTATGGTTATGCAGACAACCTAAATATTGAAAATGAAAATGTTTGGATGAGAGTGTTTGTCCAGAGCCTTGATGGTGAGGTTAGAAAATGGTTTAGGGCACTAACCCCTGGATCTATTGTTGGGATTGAAACTCTATATAATGCCTTCTTGAGATAGTAGGGAGACAAAAAGGATTTCATGTATTATATGACAGAGTTTGGGTCCTTGAAGAAAAGGGAAGGAGAGTTTGTCTCTGACTTCTCCAAAAGATTCAATAAAATGTACAATAAGATCCCTGCTGAGATAAAGCCCTCAGAAGCCTATGCCAAAATCACTTATGCTAGCGCCTTTGGCCCCGATTTTTGCCTGCTTCTCAGAGAAAGAAGAGCCACTTCTTTGGCTAACATGCAAGATGCAGCCCTGGAAGTAGAATCTAATGTGTTGGCAGTTAACAGGCTCAGAAGCAAGTCTGACAGAGACAAAGGAAGAGGGAGGTTTGAGACCTCAACCTCTAGTTCTTCTACAACTTACCCTTAAGTAGATGAATTGACCAAGATGGTAAACACTTTATCTGCAGAGATGGAAAAAATGAAAATGGAAGCGAAACAGACATATAGGAACCCTCAAAATGTTGATAACAAAGGCAACTTCAGGAGGCCAAACAATAAGGTTCCTTAGATCATGCCAAGGGAACAAAGAGACAGAGATGGAAGTGATAAAAAAATCCAGGCTCCTTTTCAAAACAACCTGGTTGCTGATGAGAAGGAGAGGAGATAGATGAACTTGATCATGAAATCCATTGTTTTGGAGACACCTCCCCTTTCCCTCATTTAACTCAATCGACATACGAGGAGTCTCTCATGAACAGTCAACTTAATGAGCTAAGGAAGGGAGACAAGGCTAGAAACAACCAAAATAGATACAACCTTAGATCCAAGAAGAAATATGGAACACCTGATGTTCTCGAGCAACCTACCAGAGAAGAAACACTTGCTAATGATATATAAGACAACAACAAAGGTAAGAAAATCTGATCCCCCTCTTCAGTAATCTAGATTTTTGTTCCTGGAGTAAAGGAAATCCCAAAGCCCATGTCTTGTTTTAATTTCGAGCATGAAATTTAGAAAATCAGAATCCATGTACCTCTGTCAGAGCTAGTCAAGAATGAAGATTTTAAAAGGCCCCTCTTTAAACTACTACAGTCTGGGCCCTCATACCACCCCACAGACTCAATTAATTTGCAAGATGAAAAGCCATTAGCCATTCTAGGGCCAATGGTAGAAGACAGAGATGATTCATCCCCTCCCTTCTACTCCTCCTTGAGCATTCATGATAAGGTGTTGCATAATTGTCTGATAGATTCTGGGGAATCCCATAATCGTATGCTGAAAATAGTCATGTAAGAACTTGGGCTGGAAGTCACAAGGGCCTATCATGATTTTTACTCTTTTCATTCTAGGAGGGTACAGTGTCTTTGGGTTATCAAAGATCTAGTCATGACCTTATTTCAGCTGCCTATGAAGAGTGTGGTCATGGACATTGTGGTAGTTGATGTTCCTCCCAAGTTTGGCATACTAGTGTCAAGATCTTGGATAAAAAGGTTTGGGGGAACATTACAAATGGACTTCACATACACTATTGTTCCAGTCTTTGGAGGGGAACACAGAAGATTGTACAAAGAGGATCAACTGGCCTACATTGGCAGTGATGAAGTAGACCCCACCAATAATCCCATCTTTTCCCTTGACACTGATTTGGGATCCATCTTGTTGCAGCTCACTAACACCCCTCAGACTAAGTCATAAAGCAACCAATTATCCCCCATGGTGATTCTCCTTCAACCACTTCTGTGTGGAAAATGTTCTTCGATGGAGCTTCTTCTAAAGATGGAGCAAGTGCTGGAATAGTTTTTTTTTACCCTTCTCAAGAAGTTGTATCTCTATCATACAAGTTAGAGTTTGAAGCTACCAATAATGTGGTAGAGTATGAAGCTCTTGTTTTGGGCTTAAGAGCTGCAAAGGATATGGGAATCAAAGAAATATCTATCTTTGGAGATGCTGATCTGATTATCCAGTAGATCAAAAATGTTTATCAGGCCAAGCACCCTTGACTCAAGAGCTACAAGAATGAAGTATGGGACTTCATTGATAGTTTTTTCCTATCTTTCAACATATCATTTATTCCAAGAGGAGAAAACACTGTGGTCGATTCTCTAGCTATTTCAGCAAGCAATTTCATAGTCCCTTTGCCACCCAAGATCAAATATGATGTAGAGGTAAAATATAAGGCCTCCATACCTGACAATGTCAAGCATTGGAAGGTGTTTGAAGATGATCTTGAGATCAAGAGATTCCTGGAGACTGTTGAAGAATTTTCAGCATTGCACATTGATCAAGACTCTGCCTTTGAAGAAGACACTCAGGCCGATATTTTTCTCAACAAAATTGTTGACCATCACATTGTTCAATTGCCTCGAAATCACATCCCAAAGGGACTGGTTCCTTTGGAAAGACTATTTGACAATAATGATGTGGCAGTAAAGGGAAACAACTCAAAGACAGATAATGCTGATGCAACTGAGTGCAACATTGGCACAGAGAAGGAACCAAATCTTGTCAAATTGTCAAGAAGCTTGACAGGAGAACAAAAGGTTGAATATGTTGGATTATTGAGGGAGTTTTCTGATGTGTTCACCTAGACATACGAAGATATCAAGACATATGAAAAAAATATCATTTAACACAAGATCCCACTGAAAGAGGAGGCCAATCCATTTAGGCAGAAGCTAAGACAAAATAATCCTATGTTGTGGCATGTCATGGAGAGAGAAGTAAAGAAGTTATTGGATGCCCAGATCATTGTCCCTTTGAGATATTCTAAATGGGTGGCCAATTTGGTCCCATTAAGGAAGAAAAGTGGAGAAATCAGAATTTGTGTTGAATTTAGAAACCTAAACAAAATCTCAAAGAAGGAAAATTACCCTCTACCAAAGATGGAACACATATTGTAGAGGGTAAATGGTGCATCCAAGATATCAATGATTGATGGCTTCTTCAGCTACAATCAAATATCAGTCATGCCTAAGGACAGAGAAAAGATAGCTTTCACCACTCCTTGGGGCACATTCATGTATGCCAAAATTCCTTTTGGTTTGATGAACACAGGAGAAATGTTCTAGCGAGCCATGGACATAGATTTCATTGGGAAAAGGGATGAATTTGTGGTCATCTACCTGGATGACATCACAGTCTTCTCCATATCAGATAAAGAGCATTATTGTCATCTAAGGAGGGTCTTCTTAAAATGCAAAAGGTTTGGTCTCTCCTTGAACCCCAAAAATTCATTGTTTTCCATGAGAGAAGGGAAATTATTGGGGCACAGAGTATCAGCTAAGGGGGTGAGAGTGGATCCCAGTAGGGTGGAGGCTATTCAGTCCCTGCCACTTCCTAGGTCCAAAAAAAAAGTCCAGTATTTCCTGGGAAAGATTAATTTTTTAAGAATGTTTGTTTCAAATTTTGTTGAACTGGTGAAACATATCACGACCATGCTTAGAAAGGGAAACGAAATAAAGTGGCCTACTACACCCAGAGAATCCTTCAGCCAGATTAAGAAAGCATTGACTGAGGCACCTGTTCTTATCATTCCTGATTACTCAAAGGATTTTCTGATTTTTTCTTTTGCCTCTCTTGATACAGTGGCAACAGTTTTGCTACAAAAGAATACAAAAGGACAGGAACAACCCATTTCATTCTTCAGCAGATCACTGAGACATGCCAAGATCAGGTATGACGTCATAGAGAAGCAGGCTTATGCCTTGGTGAAATCTCTCAAAGCTCTTAGATTTTATGTTCTTCATTCAAATAAGTATTTCATATGTCCCTTCAATTGTTTTGAAGGACATTCTTATTCAACCGGACATAGATGAAAAAAGGAGCAAGTGGATTTCCAAAATCCTTGAGTTTGATCTTGAAATAAAGCCCACCAAGCTGATTAAAGGCAAGGATTTACACAAGTTGTTGGCTGAATCTAATTGTAAAGTGTTAGGGGTTAACTTCATCAACACTTTCTCATAAATTCAGTAGGCTAAGTTGTCTGATGGAAGTCCTCAAGACAGTCCTCCATCAGAAGAATGCACCTGGTATGGAGACATTATATACTTTTTGCAAGAGTTAAAGCCTCCTGATGGAATGGGGAAGAGTAAGGCAAGAGCTTTAAAGCTCAAAGCAATCATGTATTTCCTTATTAACCAAGTCTTGTATTGGAAAGACCCTCTAGGAATGATTCTGAGATGTCTAGACCCACAGGAGGCCCAAAAGATTATGTTTGAGTTTCATGACAACCTATGTGGGGGACACCATTTCTGGAAAACCACAGCCTGCAAAATTATCAAGGTTGGGTACTATTGGCCCACTTTATTCACTGATGTCTGCAGGAAAATCAGAGCCTATATCAAATGTCAAAAATTCTCAAGAAAGAAGAAACTCAAATCCTTGCCACTAAAGCCTATAATAGCTTTAGGACCCTTTCAACAATGGGGATTAGACTTCATTGGGGAGATTCATCCCACTTCAAGTGGTCAACATAGGTGGATCTTAAATGCAACAGATTATTTCACCAAATGGATAGAAGTTATCCCCACCAGGACTGCTTCACACAAAGTGATCATTGGTTTTCTTGAAGATATTATGGCAAGGTTTGGCTGTCCGAACAGAATCATCACTGACAATGATGCATCCTTCAAATATAAGCCTTTGATCAAGTTCTGTGAGAAGTTTGGGATTTCACTAATTCACTCCACTCCTTATTATCCTCAAGTCAATGGGCTGGAAGAGTCTTCTAATAAAATCCTAGTCAAGCTCATCAAAAGATTGTTATAAGACAAAGAGAAGGCTTGGGATTCAAAACTAAAATTCACTATGTGGGATGGTCGGGTGAAAAACAAAAGGTCCTTGTGCGCTTCCCCTTTCCAACTTGTTTATGGGACATAATCTGTATTTCCCACTCATCTGTCTCTACCTGTGGAAAAATTCTTTCAGGATTATGAAGAGGATCCAGACAATATGGTCAGAAGAATTCAACAATTGGTGGAAGTGCAACAGACCAAGGAGAAGGTAATGGAAAAAGCCCATGATCATCAACAGAAGATCAAGTAGGCCTTTGACAGGAAGGTCAGAAAAGAGGAATTCGATTTGGGAGATCTAGTGCTTAAGTGGGATGCCCCCAGGCAGGAGAGAGGCAAACAAAACAAGTTTGAAGCCCTCTGGATTAGGCCCTTCAAAATCTCTGAGGTGTTTCCAAGCAACACCTAAGGATTGTAGGATTTGAAGGGAGAAGAGGTTTTCAATGGCCTAGTGAATGGGAATTTCCTAAAAAAATGTTTTATTTGAGTCATAAGTGGCTCCTCTATTTTGTAAATATTATTTTCCTATTTTTTTTTGTCTTAATAAATGACCCCATAGCCCAAAAACAAGGCATTGAAGCTGCAAAAAAGTTCTTAGAGCCTTGCAGGGAGGACTCTATCCTCCATGGACCCAAATGTTATCGCAAAATCATGTAAGGGGGTATTTTGGTGAAAATAATGACAAGAATGGGTTGAAAACCCCACTTATCCTAAGTTTGATGTGAAGGCACACCATTCTAAAGGGAAGGATAATCTAGACGACTAGAGTTCACATGCCCAGATCTGCGGCTGAGGTTTGATTCTGGACCCCCCTTGTCATTCTTCCTTTAATGGGGGGGGGGTTCGATATGAGAACGCGCAAGTCTAAAGGGATATTAAGCACCTAGATCATCGATCGGGATTCAATTCTGAACCCCCCTTGTCGTTCTGCCTTTAATGGGGGGGGGGGGTCCGATATGGGAGGATTTCCAATGTGGGCCCCACTAACATGGTGTCCTCTCAGGCAGATGCCCCCCCCAAACCTCTTATCGCTTACCTTTCCCACCTGTCTACCGCCTTCACCTCCTTGTGACATGTGTATTCCATCTAGCCTCTCTCCTTCCCCCTGTCACTTCTCCCGCTTTTGTTCCTCCTTTCACCACCACACACCTGTCCTTCATTCTCCCAGGTGTCATGTCCCCTCTCCTTTTGTCCCTTTTATCTCCCGACACCTGTGCCCCCATGCTCCATGCCACTTCCACCCGTGTCCTATCCATATTCCCATGGCACTTCTCATTTGGTGTCATAACCCCCGTTTCTCCACCACCTGGTGCGTCCAACTCAGCATCCCTCATCTCACCTTCACATTGTTGGTGCCATCACCCTCCCCATCAAATCCTCGTCTACGTTTGTAAGTCAAGCCCCCTCGTAGCAGTCCAACAAAGTAGCAGTAGCCAAGGAAAGGTCGTCGCATCGTCCAAAGTGTAGAGTTGACCAGGATTTACTTGATCCCAAGAAAGAAGGTATTGAGGTGGTTGATAGTGGTTGAATGTCGTCTCCTTCCATAAATAGAATATCAGGAAGGGACAAGCGTTGAGGTAGACTATTAGTCCAGCCTGACAAAGATTGTGTCTGACAAACGACCGCATGGGTAGTCTGCCCAACGTCTGCATGCATAGATTGACATATAAGCTCCTCACGTCAAGCCTTGAATGCATGATACAATCGTGTTTCAAACAATCTGAGCCAGTCTAAGTATATGTACATGCATTTTTACATTTTTGTGTCATCAATGGTTGAGCTAGGCTCCCATATTGTATGGTTTTGATAAAGCACTGGTTTACCTGGTTATGCATTTGTATTTGATACTTCCTGTATAATGAAAATAATCTTCTTTCCATCTCTGTAAACACTGTATTAAGACACTCATAATTGGAGGATCCAGTCGAAGGTCATGATGTTGTAGGATGATGTATGTTGGATTATTGCAATATTTACACCAGTTTTAGTTAGTTTCATGTGTTACCTTTCCCTCTCATACTGAATAGCTTAGAATTGGAGGATCCAGTCAATCTATTACAACAGTATTGTGATGCTCGGAATTGGAGGATCCAGTCGAGCCATCACTGTATTTTTGTAGCTATGTCAGTTCGACATATTTCAGTGTCTTGTTTTTCTACCCAGAGATGTTGGAAGGTCAGATTCCCATAGCAGTCTCATTCATATTCTCACCAAGTCTTCCATCTGTTCACCTTAAGTTCAACTTATTGATGGAAGTTAGATCAAGACCTCACCTAATCATGCATGCCTAGCCCAGTTTTCTGAGTTAAAACAATGTTCTCCTAGGTCTGCATCCATTCAACCACCTTGATTCAATTTTCATGACATATAAAAATGATGGGTATCAGGCTTACTCCTGCTGCAATCCAGTAGTGACTTCTGGTGCTAACACCGTGGATTCTCCGAACTACTCGGGTTTGAACACCCATACAGGTAAATTAAAAGTTTTGTGTCCTAGTTTTTTTAACTCTCTCACTACTTGGGAAAAGATCTCCTTGGATGCGTTGTCACAAATGGGGGATGATTCTAGTTTTACTCCATGTGACCCTGCACTAGTCTCTTTCAGGGTTACAACATCCTCTCATAACCTTTTTTCCTCTGGGTGGGGTTATGTACCTTTGGGTGACCCTACCTTGGCATCGAGGGTTGTCAAGTCTAACAGCTTGGCAAGGGCCCACTCCACTTGGTCGGAACCTAGGGTGTGCCTCCTGGCCTTTGATACTATTTTGGAGGTGGGGGTATCCACTTTTGTTTCTCAAGCCTTTTATGATAATTCTTGGGTGGGGGAAGATTTGGGGGGGAGTGAGACTATTTTACTTTCTGGTTATCGAGAAGATAATCCTAGTGACTGTTCTCTTGGGGAGACATTGGATTCATTAATTCCCCTCATTCGGGAGGTTGAAACCACAGTACCACTAACGATCCATCAAGGCTAAAGTATTTTATCATTGCCAGATTCTACAGATTTGGTGAACCTTTCAGAACTTCAAAGTGGGGGGGCAAGTTCTAGTTATGCTTGGTCCAAATATTTGGGACTTGAGACCTCCYCGATTAAGATGAGAAGTGCCTRGAAGTGGGCTACACTCTCASTGAACACAYATTTTKATAACTCTACTACTACTACAKAATCTGGGGTGCTTAGAGGCATGAAATCCCTTGCTCATGCCAATTCGTTATCCTTTTATCCCTAAACATTCAAGGGGTGGGGGGGACCCTAAAACAAGCCTCCATGAGTAGAGTTTGTAGGAAAGTAAAACCATATGTGATCCTTTTACAAGAGACTCTTGTATATGAGGAGAAGGCTTGAAACTTTATGGTGAAGTTTGTTCCAAACTGGTACATTTGCACAGTCAACTCTGTGGGGAATTCAGGTGGGCTTCTGGCAACTTGGGACCCAAATAAATTCCTTCTGGTTCCTTCACTTTGCAGTGGGGGGAATTATTCTAAAAGGATTCTCACTTGAAAACAAACATGAAATTTGTTTTTTAAATGTTTATGGGCCATGTGTTGAGATAAATACTTTTTGGGATCGGGTGGCTTTGGGGGGTCTGCTAGATACTAAAAACCTGATTCTTGCAGGAGACTTAAATTTTACTTTAGGAGCTGAGGAAGTATGGAGTGTGATAGCTCAACTGGATAAATAGGCATACTATTTCAAAGGAATGATGTTGGATAATCACTTTATAGACTTGGTTCCGAACGAGATGATACCTACCTGGAGGAATGGTAGAAGTGGTTTGGATATGATTTCAAATCATTTAGACCGAGTACTTGTCTCATAAATTATACTTAGTGAGGTGTGCAAGTTTTGGTCTTGGGCGGACCTTCCATTTGTCTCGGATCATGCTCCTGTGGTTTCACAATTCAATTTTCAACCTTTCTTGATGGCTTTTCCTTTTAAACCAAATCCTACTTTGTTGAATGAGACAGACTTTGTGTCCATTGTTAGTGTTTTTTGGAGGGATCTAGACTTTTTAGTGGAAACAGATGTTCAGATCAGGTTTGTTTGGAAGATGAAATTATTAAAGGCTCAGATTAAATCCTGGGCCAAACTTAGAAGGTGTGAACGACAAAAAAGACTTATAACTCTTGAGGAGGAAATCAGGGATACTTTAAAATATTTTCCAAGGTATGGGTTATATCCTTTCATTGATTGTAGACTAAAGTCCTTGGAGACTGAACGTAACCAACTACTACTCATTGATGAAGAACATTGGAGGCAAAAGAGTCGTGCAATTTGGTTAAAATGTGGAGACCGAAATACTAAGTATTTCCATAAATTCGCTAGTGCGAAGAGGAATCAAAAGCATATTTGGGAGATCTGGAATGATCTGGGACAGGAACACAGAGGACAAGAAGCACTAAAGTTAGAGGCAAACAGATATTTCAAAAAATTATTTTCGATGGTTTCCTCTATTTCACCTGTGGATCAATTGGATCTTGTCTGACTATTTCCACGCTACATTAATGTTGAGGATTAAAGTTTAATTGATAGACCAGTTACCAAAAAGGAAATCTGGGACATTCTAAAAAAAAATTCAATTGACAAAAGTCCATGCCCAGACAGCTGGATGATTGAGTTTTATATAAAAAAATTCAATGTTGTGGGGGATGACCTATTAGACTTAGTAGAAGACACAAGGATTAGAGGGAGGATTAGAAGTTCTCTGAATACTACTTTCCTGGCGCCAATTCCAAAGGAGAATAATCTGTGGACCTTTGGGGATTATAGACCAATAACACTTTGCAATTTATGTTATAAGCTAATATCTAAGGTAATTTCAAATAGGATCAAACCTGTTTTATTGAGGGAAATTTCGACTGAACAAATTTGTTTCTTAAAGGGAAGGAAAATTCTGGATACCATTGGTACAACACAAGAATGTATACATAGCATCAAAGCTAGGAAACAAAAAGCATTGATTCTTAAACTGGATTTAAGAAAATATTATGATTGTGTTAACTGGGACTTCCTTCGTCTGATCTTAGCTCAAACTGGATTCAATGTTCATTCTATACATTGGATTATGAGTTGTGTGGTTAGTTCCTCATTCATGGTACTGATCAATGGGGAGGCTTCAACATTCTTCACAAGCAAACGTGGATTGCGACAAGGATGTCTGCTATAGCCTCTACTTTTTATTCTTGTTATGGGAAGCATCAATCTACTTTTAAAAAAAGGACAAGCAGAAGGAAAATTAACTAGAGTCAAGGTCTAAAGGATTATCAAAGTTCTTCATCTTATTTTTTTTTATGATCTAATTATGTCTAAAGCCTCTATGGATGAATGGCAGGTGATCAAAACATTGATGGATTTGTTTTGTTATGCATTGGGTTTAAAAAATAGCCCTCAAAAATCAAATTTTCATTTTAATGGGATCTAAGGAGAAACTTTGGAGATGTTTAGAACTATGTTCTCATTTAATTTTGAGGATCTATCTATGGGATTCTGTTATTTGGGTTACCATTTAAAATATGAGAAGAGTTTGTTTCAGGACTGGAGGTGTATTTTAATAAAATTTGAAAAGAGGATTAAACAGTGGTGAAACCATTGTTGGACACTTGGAGGTCTTTATACTCTAGCAAAATCTGTGCTTGAAACACAATCTGTGTATTGGATGGCCCTAGAAGCGGTACCAGTCTCGGTGCTCACTAAGATCCATAAGATTAATTTTTATTTTCTTTGGTTGGGAGGTGGAAAGACACATGGAATTCATCTCTGTAGTTGGGAGACGTTATCAAAACCAAAACATCTCGGTAGCTGGGGTCTTCAGAATCTCTTTCTTTTTAATCGTGCCCTCACGAAAAATTCTCTGTGGCAAGCTTTGTTCAAGGAAGGTATTTGGAAAAAAGTGATCAAGGATAAATACCTCCCATTTTATTCTATGGCAACTTGGCTAAGGTCATATTTGCTTCTCCAACCAGCTGCTTCACAGATTTGGAAAAACTTGCTGAGTTCGTTACCTATCATTACCCGGTGGATTAGTTGGAAAACTGGGAATGACACCTCCATTATAATCGGGTTGGATAAATCTTGGGAATTGATAATTCCTCCTTATTATCTCCTGAACTTCGAGGGGTACTAAAGGCGCACACCATTAGTTATTTATATCAGGCTTCTTCTTAGGCCTCTATGGGATTCATAGCTAATCAGTGGAAATCCAGTGAGGATTTAGAACTTACTGAGAATCTGGCCGATGAATAGTTTTCCTTCTGCAAGTCACTCATTCTATCTGGAATACAACTCCAACCAAAAGAAGAATTACTTATATGGTCAGGTGGTGATCACTCTGGGGTCATGACTATTAGAAACGTATATAATACGTTGGCTTAGGAATATTGGTTGACCCAAATTTTAGGATGGCGAAGAAAATTTTTGTCTTGGGACCTAGCACTCAAGATCAAACTCTTTATGTGGCTGGCTCTGGAGAATAAAATACTTTCATGGGAGAACCTGAAAAAAAGAGGCTGGGAAGGTCCGAGTGTTTGTGTTTTGTGCAACAAGGAGGAGGAGACAGTTTTCCATATTTTTTTCAGTTGTACATTCACTCAACAAATTTGGAATTCCCTGTCTACTGATTTCAATTTCACCACATTTTGGGGTGGTAGTTGTCTTTTACTTTGTTTTGGAAATTGGCATAAGAAGGAAAAATATTTGTGTAATATACCTACAGTGACATGATGGTATATTTTGTTGGTAAGGAACAAGTGTATTTTTTAATCTTCTACAACTTCTGTTCAGGGAGTAATATATCATATTCGAGGTTTGATGGAAGGCTTAAGTGCTCTATCCCCTCTCTCCCATTTCCCCAAAAGGAAAATGAATCCTCTTGATCTTTATATGAAAAACATTTGTTGGTTCGATGGTGCTACACAAAATAATGGCACTCTGAGTGGAGCTCGAGGTATTATAAAAAACTAGGGAGAACATTATCTATAGGTGGAACTTCAATTGCGGGATGGGAATGAATACTGGGGCATAACTTCTTGGCATGTGGGCCTAATTAACTCTAGCATACAAACTTGACAATGACTAGCTTCAGGTTCTTGGGGATTCCAAAATTGTGTTGGATTGGTTAAAACAAAAGTGTACTATTTTTGTTATATCTCTTATGGGTCGGATGGAAAACATTAAGACACTCATTCCACTCTTCAAAGATATTAAATTTGAGTACATATATGGGGAAGAGAATATGGAAGCTGACACTCTCTCAAAGAAAGTTGTTCAGGTTCCAGAAGGGAGGACCCATTACAAAAAATGGCAGGATGGCCAGGAGGGCCCCCCACTTACGCTTCGCCTTTATATCTGATATAGATAGCGAATGGGGAAGTTTAGTATTTTTCTTTTTTGAGTTATCTCGAGTATCCTTTTGTATGTGACTATAGATTTTGGACTGTACTATTGCAAATATATTTCCAATTTTGGATTGTTACATAGGGATAGAGACTGGATAGTATTCTCTAAGTTTATTTTAGATCTATGTATTACATCCCTTCCTGATATGGTGGTGGTATCTTGTGGTGAAGGTCACTAGTTGGCACTGTACTTGATCACTTATACTCTTTTTGAGAACAACATATATTTAATATATATTGAGAAATTTTCTACTAGAAAAAAAAGCAGTTTTGTTGCTAATTTCACTTGTTTCCAATAATGTGATACAATGTTATCTTCATTAACCTTCTAAAATTATTGAAAATTAAACTTAAATGAATAGAAAAGTTTTGTAAATTGCAATATTTTAAATGATCAAAGTCGGCCATTCTTTAATCCCTCGCGAGTCGTAACAAACATCCATCTGTCCATAGAGGTACCTTTTGCTCAACAAATGTTTGTTCATTAACTCAATGTGGGGGGTTTCCTACTCGTTCTTAGATTCCCAACCCTGTCACAAAACCATAGGTTCACACCTTATCACTTAGTGCATACGTCTTCATTTTCGCTCCATGAGGAGTTAGTGTCGACATGCATTATGAGATCTCTATAACTTCCAATGACTGGAGATATATCTCTTCACGTAATCGTTGGAGAAGATCATGTCAGGACTTGCGTATGTGGATCTAAGAGTCGGAGGGAATAAGAAACTGAATATGCAGTTGTTTTAAAGAATTACAACAGCATTTCAGCAATAGTTTCAAATAAAGAGGAAATAAATTCACTATTCATTTGAAGCTAAAACCAAAGAGAAGGTTTGTTTCAAAGAAGTACTTAAGAGAAAGTTTGTTTCAAATCTCTACCGTGTTGGTAAAATCAAAGGCCGACAAAATGTAGGGAATTTGGTTTCCATCACCGAGTGTTTTATTTTTGGGGTTTTCAATGGCCATCATGCTTCACCTCTCATTATTTGTATTTTACTTTCACTTTTATACCACTGGAGAACATGGACTTCATAAAACTTGACAAAATGTGCAACTAAAAAATAAATATGTAATTGGGTTTCACATTTGCCCATCTATTTCAATTTTTGTAAATCATTATGTTATTTATTTTTTATTTTATCTTTTCATATGGGTACAACTATATAATATATAGTATAACTTAAACATTCATGCACACATCAAGATGTAGATGTTTTGTCTTGAGGACAAAATGTGTAACTTGGAAGGTAATTATAAAATTGGGGTTTTACATGTGCTCATATACTTTAATCTTTGTTAATCATCATATTCTTTACTTTTATTTTATCTTTTCAAATGGGTACAACTATATAATATGTACGATAATTTCATTTATGCACAAGTCAAGATGCTTTGTCTTGATGACAAAATGTGTAACTTGGAAAGTAATTATGGAATTGGGCTTCACATGTGCCCATCTACTTCAATATTTGTCAATCATCATGTTCTTTACTTTCATTTTATCTTTTCACATGGGTACAACTATATAATATGTAGTATAACTTGAACATTCATGTACAAGTCAAGATGCATTGTCTTGGGACAAAATGTGTAACTTGGAAAGTAATTATGGAATTGGGATTCACATGTGTCCATCTACCTCAATTTCGGTCAATCATCATGTTCTTTACTTTTATTTTATTTTTTCACATGGGTACAACTATATAATATGTAGTACAACTTTAACATTCATGCACAAGTCAAGATTCTTTCTCTTGGGGACAAAATGTGTAACTTGGAAAGTAATTAGGGAATTGGGATTCACATGTGCCCATATACCTCAACTCAATCTTGTTCAATCATCATGCTATTTACTTTTATCTTTTCACATGGGTACAACTATATAATATGTAGTACAACTTGAGCATTTATGCACAAGTAAAGATACTTTGCCTTGAGGACAAAATGTGTAATTTGGAAAATAATTATGGAATTGGGTTTCACATGTGTCCATGTACTTCAATCATTTTATCTTTTCACATGGGTACAACTATATAATATGTAGTACAACTTGAACATTCATGCACAAGTCGAGATGCTTTGTCTTGAGGAAAAGATTTGTAACTTGGAAAGTAATTATGGAATTGGGTTTCACATGTGCCTATCTACTTCAACCTTTGTCAATCATCATGTTTTTTACTTTTATTTTATATTTTCACATGGGTACAACTATATAATATGTAGTATAACTTGAACATTCACGAACAAGTCCAGATGCTTTGTCTTGAGGATAAACAAGTGATCCAGGTGGATCTAAGAATGCTCAAAATTTGATCATCTCAAATGTTCTAAAAATCGACTTCATTGCATAGAGCTTAGTGATATATTTCCAACGATGCGAGAATCGCCTCAAACAGAGTTCATATGGAAAATTATGGCCCTTCAAAGTTTTTTTAAAACATAGTCAAAAGGGTGGTGTCATGTGGCACCACTGGAAGGGTGACACGTTGCACATGCATACATATCATACAGTGTTGATGTGGAAACACCACAGGGGGACACATGGTAGGTAGCAGGCTAAATTGGCAGGTCATACATCCAAATTGGCATATGATATGGCGATTGTACAAGTCCAAGGTGGACCAATTGGAATTTGACATGTGGTATGGTTTGCAAAGGTGGACCAATAAGAGGTTTCCACGTGGCAGCCTCCCATTAGCCTTCTATTGTTATTATATTTCAAAAATTATGGTGTGTGACAAGAATCGAACCCTCGACCTCATGCACGCAACTTCAATGACTTACCAATACACCAAGTGATATGACTTGATAGTCATATGGTTCAAAATTTATTTGAGTTCGTCGAATTGTATACTCATTGAGAAAAGGGTTGATGGATAAGATCTTTCCCCGTGGTTTATTTGAATTCCATATAAACATACCCAATATTCGTGGGGCTTAACAATTCTCCACCACCAAATATAATTGTGTGTGTGTGTGTATATATATATAGTTACAATAAAGTGCCAAAGGGGGAGAGGTTTGCAGGTTTGAACCTGTGACCTCCTCCCAAGTGTATTAATTCCTTAACCATTGCGCCAAAGGTGCCTTTTGTTACAAAAATCAAACAAAACTATATTTAAGTTTGTCAATAGTTATGGATGACCATTAGGGCCCACATCTTATTTAAGTCTGTTCTCGAACCGAGGTAAGGTAGAGAGTATGACAAAGTACAAAAAATGGATATGCATGCTAAGGTTCCTTGAAGTTCATGGCATAGGGTATCTAGACTTTGAGTTTTTATTGTAATGCATGCCATAGGTTTCCTTGAAGAAAATATAGAGTGTTTATACTCATTTTTCTCAGAATTTTGAGATGAATTCAATGTTGCAATCTATTTTCCGAGTTTGATCAACATATAAAAAAGACATTGTAAGATCACAAGCATTTGAGCATTAATAAATCAGTCTCTAAATTGGAAGTGGACCCAGGGACATAGCCCAAGTTGGGTGAACTTCATTAACAAACTTGTGTATGTGTTTTATTATTGTTGTTCTATTTCTCTTAGTTATCTTGCAAGTTATTTATCATTGAAGTGATTTTGGATAGATAAGTGAATTCATATTATTTGCAAATAGTCAGAGAGATCATTTATATTTCAAATTAGGTTGGATGTTTATGTGTATTTTATGAAATAAATTAGCATCTAAGAATTTTCGGATAAAGTTGGTATGAGAGAAAATATTTTTGACAAATGTTTGCAATTGAATGCTTACAAGGTATATATTCAAGCTTGGTAAAGGTAAGATTGCAAGTTATAAGCCATAGATTCAAAGAAGATTTTGTAAGAAAAAGATGGCTTTCGAAGGAAAGGAAGGAGAATACCCTCCCATGTGACCCAAGGAATTTATGGCTACACTTTGCACGATGATGGAGATAATAGATGACTTGTATCAAAGAGTTCAAAAGACTGGTGAAGGAGAATCTTCGGTAAAAGGAGAAGGAGGAGGTGAAGGTGGTGGGCTTTCAGAACCCTCTTTACCATCATCATCATCATCATCTATCAATGGTGCAAGTGAAAATTATTCACATAAGAAGAATCCCTCTAAGAAGTCTTCTTGCTCTCATACTCATGATTTTCATTTATTGAAATTAGATGTAAAGTTTGAATTGCCAATTTATGATGGAGGATTGAATGCATAGAAGTTGGAAAATTAGATCAAGCAGATTGAGGTATATTGTAGGGTAAAAAAGATCATGGATGACACTGAAAATATACAATTGGATATTCTTCATCTACGTGCTACAACCTTGATATGGTGGGACAATAAGACACAAGTTGATCTCATTCAACAAGGTAAAGTAATTTTTTCTTAGAATGAATTTGTTGTTGTAATAAGAAAACAATTTTATCCATTTTCTTATGTCAAAAGGAAAATAATGGATTGGAAACATCTAAGACAAAGAAAGGGGGAAAATGTTTAGGTATATACAGAAGAATTTAAAAAGAAAGCATTATCTTTGGGAATTTTGTTATATTCTCGTGAAACTCTTCAGAAGTATATTGGTGGTATGCATTCATATCTTCAACACACTATATTGATGTTTAACCCTACTAATATTGACGAATTTTCAGTACAAGATACTCAAACTGAAGTTGGTAAGGTAAAACATGTGCTTGAAGATAAGAAGCCACACTAGTTCGAGAAAAATTTGAAATGAAAATGGAAGAGTAAAAAATTAGCTAAAGTAAAGAAAGTTGAAGAGAAACCTGCATGTCCTCATTGCAAAGGAAGGGACATGAGGAGGCACAGTGTTGGAAACTACATCCATAGTTATGACCAAAGAAGTTCCAGGATAAGGGGAAACAAAAGACTGTTGCGATAGCTCAACAAGATCTGGGATCGGATTCAAGAGATGAATTTAAGATTACATCAATGGGAAGAAAAGGAATATCTACTACTAATTCTAGTTCTTTAGTTCAATCTGCTAAATTGGAAGGTGTTCCTAATCAAAATAAACAAAGTGAGGTTTTTCATGTCAAGGTTATAGTGAAGCATATAAAGATAGATACTTTGTTCGACAATGGATGTCAAGTTAACTTAATATCTGAAGAAATTGTTAAGAAGCTAGGTTTAAATACCACACCTCATGTAAAACCATATCCATTAGGTTGTGTGTGTGAGGATGCTAAGTTGCAAGTGAAGAAATAGTTTAAAAGCATATTTGCAATTACTTCCAAGTTCTTTGATGAGGTTGAGTTACATGTTGTGTCACTTGACATTTGTGACATAGTATTGGGTAGTCCATACCTATTTGATAGGAAAGTTGTATTCTATCTTGAAGAAAACAAATATCACCTTTTCAAGGATGGGATTGAATATATCATTAGAGCTCACTGAATTAAAATAAATATTTCTTTAGTGGGCACAGGACAAATGAAGAGACTCGTAAATGCTAGTAAATGTTTTGTTCTCATGGTGGTGATGTAGAAAGAGGAAGATATATCAGATACTTTGTTAGGTTGTGATCCATATCATAAACAAGAATTGGTAAAGACCGTTTCTAACAATGATGAGTTATTTCAGGAACCTACAGGGTTGCCTCCTAAGAGGGAGGTTGAACATGAAATTTATTTGCAGTGGGATTCTCGTCTTCCTAACATTGGTATGTATAGGTCATCAGTGATAGAGAATGCAGAGATAAAGAAACAAGTTTAGGAATTTCTCGATAAAGGAATCATAAGGTCAAGTTCCTCTATGTGTGGATCTCATATTTTATTAGTTCCAAAGAAAGACAGTACATGGAGGACATGTATTGATTTTTGAGCATTGAATAAGATTATGGTAAAGAAATGATATCCTCTTCTTAGAATTGATTATTTATTGGATCAATTAAGGAATGTTGTCTATTTCACTAAGATATATTTGAGAAATGGTTATCATCAGATCAAAATTGCAAAAGATAATATATGGAAAATTGCTTTCAAGGCAAAACATGGATTGTTCAAATGGTTGGTTATGCCATTTAGTCAATGCAATGCACACCTGAAGTTTATGAGGGTAATGAATGATGTATTTAGTCCTTTTATAGATGATTTTTTTATTCTCTACTTAGATGATATTTTGATATTTAGTCAAACATGGGAAGATCATATAATGCATCTTAGGAATGTTTTTGAACTTTTGAAAAAGGATAAGTTGTACCTGATGTCTAAATGTGATTTTGGACTTCTATGGTATATTTGGGTTATATTGTAGGGAATGGTCAGCTGAAGATAGATCCCTCCAAGGTGGAAGTCATTGTAAATTTTCCCAAGCCAAGCACTTCTACAAAAGTCAGGATCTTTTTAGGAGCAACACAATATTGGAGGAAATTCATTTCCAAATTCTCTTTCATAGCAGCTCCTCTTCATACATTAACAAGTGTGAAATAGGTATTTCAATGGGGATTTAAGCAACATAAATCGTTCAATACATTGAAAGAAAATATAATAATCACACTAGTATTGGCTCTGTCATATTTTCAACAGCCGTTTGAGATTCAAACCAATGAGAGTGGATATGGCATGGGAGCAATCTTGATGTAATGAAATAAACTTGTTTGTTATCATTCTGAGACTTTTACTCAAGCAATAAGTAACTATCCAACATATGATAAGGAATTGTATGCATTGGTACAAAGTATTAAAAAATGGAAGCATCACTTAATGGGAAAGGAGATAATAGTTCACACAAATCATCATCCATTACATTATTTACAATCATATACCAAGATACAATGGTCATGACATTTTAGGTGGATGGGTTTATTACAACAATTTCATTTGATTATTAAGTATAAGAAAGGTATTCATAATAAGTTTGTAGATATGTTATCAAGACCAATAGTTAATGCATCTACAATATTAAAGCATAATTATTTGGCTCATGAAAGTTATGTTGAACAATATGCTAGAGATGGTTATTTTAAAGATGTATATGAAGCATTAACTCATGGCAATCAGCATGAAGAATAAAATTATCATATATGCAATAATTTATTATATCATCTTGGAAAACTTTGTATCCCCATAGATGAAAAAACAAGTGTAATCAGAGAAGCACATACATATTTGATTTTTGGTCATTTCGGGGTACGTAAGATAGTAACACAGTTGCAAAGATATTGTTATTGGCCTCGAATGAATGGGACAGTTTCTAAGTACATAAGAGGGTGTGTTATGTGTGCCACAAGCAAGACTAGCAACAAAAGATTGGGATTATATATGCCACTTTTAGTACCTTCTCAACCATGGGAAAGTGTGTCCATGGATTTTGTAGGGGGCTTGTCAATGTCTAGAACATGTCATTGTGGATAGGTTCAGTAAAATGTGTATATTAATTCCATACAAGAAATAAGTCACAATAGAACCGACTACACATTTGTTCGTTTCTAATATTTGGGTTCATTTTGGGATGCCTACATCTATTATATATGCTCTATACTCTCAATATTTGGGGAATTTTTTGTCTCATTTATGGGAGTTGATGGACACTAAGTTGAATAAGAGAACAAATTTTCATCTACAGACAAATGGATAGACAGAGGTGGTGAACAAGATAGTGGTACATTTTTTATGAGGATACTGCAGTAAATATCCTAAGTTCTGGGATGAACAATTGCACTATGTATAACATGCATGTAATGCCATGCATTCTTCTACTTGAGAACTCCTTTGGAAGTATGTTTGGGGTACTTGCCTAAATCACCTATGGAGTTTTCTTTTGGAGAAGCAAGTAGAGAGGATGAAAAAAATGATGTCAATAAAGCTAAATGGTTCATTCAAAAGATCCAATAGGTACATAAGGAAGTACAAGAAAAATTGGAGAAACGCCAAGCCAAGTATAAGGTGAGGCATGATAAACATCAAGTTGATCACCAGTTTTAAGTCAGTGATCAAGTATGGTTACATATCAACAAAGATAGAATGAAGGGTAAAGGTAAAAATCTCAAGACAATATGATATGGTCTAGTTATCACACAAATTGTAGGTTGGGAAAAGCCTGACCCAACCACCAAATTGTGACAACTTTGAGAGCACCTATCCACTGCCACCTTGGCAGGTATTCTCGTCACTTTAGAGATGATAGAATCACCTTAAGGGGGGAATCCCAGTGACCTTGGGGGGAAAGAGATGGAAAGTGAAGAGATGAAGGAAAGTCCCCCTATAGTTCAAGACAAAAAATGTGGAAAGGCTTGGGAAAAAGTCTTGGTGGTAGCTAATGGTTTCCAAGAGATAAGAACACATTCAAAGAATGTTTTACATGTCGGAGACACAAGAACAAGCCAAGCATATATGTATAATTTTAGGTGGACTAGAAAGTTAATATGTTTGTCCCTAATTGCAACAGACAACAACAATGTATATAAACAAAAAGATAAGTGTTAAAGCTTCTAAACAATTGCGAAATTCCAATGAATGATGCTAGAGATAAGTTAGATAAACACTAGTGATACTCAAGAATGAAAGCACAAGACTTTAGTAATGAAACAAGATTGTAATAAAAAGAGTTTGCAAGGATATTTTGCAGCCTTATGGATGTAGAAAAAAAATTATACAACAGTAAATCCAACCACCAAAACTCACAATAATCCACCAAAAATGTGCGCTAGGCTAAGCAGATTAATGTGGAAAACTCTTAGCAACTTTTGATAGTTGAAAAGCAACTTATGACTGAGAAAGTGTTCAAGTTTCTGCAACCCTAATGGTTGTAGAAGAATATTTGTAATGCCAAAAATAAGTACTTAGGTAAATATGACGTATTAGTGGCTCAATCAAGCATATAGATCAAAGAATTGATTCCAATTTAGACAATCTCCAAATCATGAAATTTCACGTTAACTAATGAAATATTTTATTTCTCCAATGCAATTATAGTAGTTCCTTTAGCTATTGGGTTATGGATTAAATTAAATAAAAAGATAACAATTCTATCTCCTTAGGAGTGTAAACACTCTTACTCCCCAAGGAAAGCAAATGCTAATCTAGGAGATACTAGGAGGGTGTAAAACCTTTTACTTATCCTAGTAAACCTGTATGCAGCAAATAACTTCTAGAAAACAATCATAGATAATGGTGTGGTTGTAAATCCTTATAATCCCCAAAAAATCTAGCATGTCAAACTTGTAACCAAGCAATGAAGCATCAATAAAGATAAATTCTTACCCACTCCAAGAAAAGACAAGATAAACCTCCTTTTACCAAGATAAATCCACCACAAATGCTAAAGAAAATCTCCAAGAGGGGTAGCGCACTACTTATTCCACCAATAGCATAAAGAAACCAAGACAAGAGAAAAAGAGAGAAGAGTTTGCCCAAGGAGAGTGAAAATTTCAACCAAATACTTCTCACAATGGGAGAGTGTTGGTTACTTCTTGAGTTGACCTAGGTTCTAATATCAAATAGGTTTCCAACAAAACCCTAAAAAATATTGGCCCTCCTAGTAAATCGGAAGGCAACGCTGTGCATAGGGTGCATAATGCAGTGTCACCCGAGATAAATTTTATGGGGGACTGCAATACTCATGTGTTTGTAGTCTAGTAATGAGTGGGGATTGTGGTTGGGTTCTTTTTCCCTTTTGTATTATCATTGTTAATCATTCATTGTCTTCTATGATTCATTCATCTTTAAACCTATGCATGCATGTTGATGTAACTAATTTAACCATTCATTCTTAAGCTAATGATCAATAGAAAAGTAAAGAATTCATTGACAATCATATAGAACACAAGGTTTATCATGGTTCACCCCCTCCTAGGGATACATCCACAAAGATCTTGCTTCTCTTCTCTTTTATTTATTCGGCTGCAAAATCTTGCGCTACACACATTACATATTCAATAATACAATCAAAATGAGGGTAAGTATCCTTTGTGAGGCTGACTAGATCACACCAGGATCCTCAACCTGTGACCTAACCCTCAAATACTACCTTATTCCACTCTACCGTAAAATGTATTACAATCAATAGCTTCCCAAAACAACTAACTCTCGATAATTCACTGACCACCCTCAACCTTGACCTCCTAGGTCCTTATTTATAATAATTTATAGGATTATATCTGTTACAATCCTTTTGAAAAACCCTAACCCTATCATGGTTAAGCCTATCTTCCTGCGCGCCACGTTGCTTTTCCTCCTCAATGCTTCTTTCCTTTCTTTTCTGCATGTTGCTTTCTTTCCACTTGTTCCGCATGCTCCAAAAATAGGTATTTCTCTCCAAAAATGAGCCTATTCCAAAAGAAAATATTTCTCCCAAAAATAGGCCTGTGCCCAAAATAGACTCTCTTCACAAAATAGGCATGTGCCCAACAGGACCCCAACACTGACATGTGGTTCGTCCCGAGCCACTCAAGTGGTGCACACTCCCTATACAACCTTTTCCAAGCTATTGAACTTCTCTGCTAAGTTCCTTTCCTTTTCCCTTCATCTATGTAGCTTTGTCTGTTAGCGCCTCGACTATCTGCATTGTTATATGTTCTTGCAACATTGCTACACTTTCTGAATTTCTTGCGCTGTCCTTGTCCTTTATTCTTCCAGCTGCGCAATTATTCATGTTGCTTGTTCCCAGAGGGGCTCCAACTGGGCTTGTCTTTCTTGCTTATTAATGTGCATTGTTCTTAACTCTATCTACATGGCCTTCATCTCCTTGGTTCCCTTCAAGTGCTTGGTAATACTCATTATTTTTTGTTGTTGTTTCAAATCTTGTATGGAAACATTGATTTTCTCCTCTTGTTGGTACAACTATTGGACCTTTTCATCCTTTTCCAAAATGGTCCAAATCTGCACAGTTCTGTCTAACAGTTTTGTGACTTTTGTTGCTTCCCTTTCCATCTTTTCTATCTAAAGTGTGGATTTTTGTTGTCTTTGATATTGAACCTCGGGAGGAGTCGTAGGATTAAATCATACATAATATTTGTATGTGAGACTTTCTACAAAGAAGAAGACTATAAAAATCAAAACATTATACTTCTTAAGTCCCATTCCTCAACCAATGTTTTGTAGTATTCTTAATATCACCAAATTGTTAATTCCACAAAGACCATTGGGTTTGAAATTATTATTTATTTAGGAATTTTTTTGGAAAAAATAAATTATATTTACATTTCTTTTATTGTGCAACAAACTTAACATTTGCATGCATAGAAAAGGATTTTTCCAGGAGAAAATTGGCTCAATTATATTACACATATAATTTTTTTACATCTTTCTTCTCATAAACGAGGATCCATTACAAAGTATACTTCCTATTCCCGATCCATGTTAAAAGTATCAAAATGATGAAGTACTAAAGTTCACAGAAAAAGATCTAGTTCAATACTCACATCTCAAGCTAGACATCATCATACAAAAACTATTTCTCCCAAAATACAAAACATATAAAATCTTGTATGCCGAAAATAGAAAAAAATTCCACACACATTGGGGTGAATGGATTCTAATATGTCTCCTAGGTCCTTCGTCTCCATTAGACCAGTGATGATAGGATATTGTGCCCTCTGGTTCTTCAAAGTCATGTTTTGAAAGAGTGTCTGCTTCAATATTATAGCTTGTGAAGATATGTTGAAAGCTAATAGACTGAAAATTATTTGAAATAACTTTGATTATAGCTTTCCATCCTTCCACTGAACACACCTATAGTCTACCTTTGTTTAATAGCCAATCAATAACAACTTTGGAATCACCCAACACATGTATGTGATCTAATGACAAGTGATTAGCTAGCATGATAGTGGCCCATGCTCCCAAGAGTTCTGCTCTTGTATTGGTGCATCTGCCACAATTAAAGGTCCATGTTGTGACTATAGCATCCAAAGTTTCTATTACACCCCCTTCACCACACAATATGCCATCACGTTGAGCTTCATCGTTGAACCATGCTAATGCAGAATCCTTTTGATGAATGATCAAAATATGTCTCGGAAGTCTATCCTTCAAAAGTGAATTGGTTCTATTTTGTAAATCCAAAGTCTTATAAATCATTGCTTGTATAGAAGGGTTGGACTCTTCAAAAATTGCTTTGTTTCATTCAAACCAAATGAACCAACATATAAGAGTTTCTATTTGAGTAGGGACTGTCTTTTCCACATACCAATTTTTAATGCAATCTGACAGGGTGTTTCCAAACCAACACCTTTTTAAGTTCAAATCTTTTCTTACGATATTCCAAATGGAGATGGCAAAAGGACAGAGCTTAAAGAGATGTAGAATATTTTCTGAATCTTGTTTACAGAGGGGACAATGACCTAGACCTTCCCATCCCATTTTCTGTAGAGAGTCCCAAGTAAGAAATTTTCCTTCCATTGCCAACCAGATGAATAATTTAATCTTTAATTGGATTTTCCACTTCCAGATGGACTGTCTCCAAGTCTCCACTTTCATCATACTTTTAGTTAAAATTATGCCCCAATAGAATTTTTTTATAGAAGGAGATCAATAATTACCCCCTCCTATCCACATTAATTCATCTTTAGAATCATGGAGGATAGCTCCAGAACCAATAAGCGCACGCCTGAACTGATCCCATTCAGTTGCAATTTCTCTTGAGAATCCCAAATCACTACTACTCAGCCAGTGGGAGGATAAGAACTGACAATCTAAATGTTTCCTGGCCTATGCGAGTGTAATTATATTCCTTTTGTTTTAAAGCAAACATAATATTACTAGAGAGGAAAGAATTTTTTTCCATCCCCAAAATCTGATCTTTACCCAGAGCGATGAGTTGGCCCATCCCTGGATTCCAACTTAACCAGTGCGTAATTAAGTGAACACCTTTCAATAATCCACTCCAAATTCTAGAGGACTCTTTTTGATGGAAGGAATGAGATCTAAGCCAATTTATCATAGTCGAATGTGGGAGATACTTGTCCAGGATAACCCTGTGCCATATGCCCTCGCCCACTAATACTCTCCAGAGTGTGTTCGTGGCCAATGATTTGCTAAAATCAAAGATGTTGTGAATTCTCCAACCCCCAAATAACTTTGGAAGAGTAATCTCCTCCCAATTGCACAAATGCATTTGATTAGCATCATTTTTTATTTTCCAAAGAAAATTAAACATCAATTTACTTAGAGTATTCAAGACCAAACAGGGGACAGCAGCCAGAGACATCCATAGATAGGTTGAATTTCTAACACAGCTTTCAATAGGGTGAAACGTCCTCCTAAGGACATCCATCTATAACACCAATTGTTAATCCTTTTTTCCAACTTTTTTTATTAACCAGCACCAATCTTTGACACGTTGTGCTCCAGTCTTAAGAAAATATCCGAGGTAATTAAAACCTGAATCCAACTCTGAGAATCTAAAAGGATATAGAGCTTTGTAGGGAATTAAATCATGTTCCTTCAATCCTACTTGAAGGAGTGTAGACTTTGATCCATTTAAATCATACAAATCTCTAAATTTGTATATAATTTACATATAGACAAAGATAATATTTACCTCAGTGGACCTAATGATTAAGAACATGTGTTTCCTCCTAAAAAGTCACAAGTTCAAATCTAAAGAAGGTAGGGTATGTATACTGGCAAAGGAAGTCTCTTGTTATTATTATAAATAGTCTAAATTTTTTTAAATAACTATCACAAATTTAAATAACTAAAAAAATACTAATAATTTGATTTTGACATGATTATAAATTCATATATTATATAATAAACATTTTTTAAAACTTTAATAGATTCATCTTTATTAGCTTTTAGAAAAAATACTTTTCAAAAAATTAAATAAACAAAACATAAATATAATCTTTAACACAAAACTATTAATTTACATTTATGATACCATTTGTAACTCAGAGGCTTCCTCCGATGGAGAATGAAGCTTGAAAATCAAATTGTCTCGCACTTCTGCTTTGTTGCCTGCTACTTCTCACGATCTCAGCATGAACCTTGGAGTGCTACTTTTATGCGAACCCAAAAGACTTCCTTATGTGAACCCAGAAGAAATCCTTATGTGAACCCAAGATGAAGACCACCATGAAACATCAACGGTCCAACACCCAAACTGCCCTTAGCGGCCACCTGCCTAGCGGGACTTACAAAGTGCTCCAGGACCTCCGTGAACTTCAAGAAATCACCTTAGTGAACCTTATCTAAGCTTTCCAATGAACTTTATCTAAGTCTTCTAGTGAACTGTATCTAAGCCTTTTAGTGAACTTTATTATAACCTCCAAGTGAACTCCAGATAATCCTGATGATAGACAAGCAAATTTTAGCATATAACAAAGACAAGATAATAGACAATATTCAGAGATAACATGTGGAAGCTGATATATATTTAAAAAAAGAGCGGAAATGGCTTGGGTATTACAAACTTTGAGCACAGATTGCTCGCTTTCACTCTTACACACTTGCACACTATCAGAAAGACACAAAGCTCAAAGAGAGGGAGCTTAGAGAACCTAGAACTTACTAAGACTTTTAAAACTCTTGCAAAAGAACTCCTCCGAAATGAGGATCACTCATCTCCTTATATACAAATTTTTAGAGACAACAATTATTACAAAGATAAGACATAAAGCTATCGGATAGGAATCTGATCTACTTTTAAGATTTAGAAATCTACTTTCGGCAATTTGGTGGAGCGAACATGCAAGAATCTCCAACCAAATATCACATCTACTTTATATGGTACTAAGGAATGTTAGAAATGCAGGTCAAACCAGGCCAAAATCTAGAGAAGTGCTCTAGGTTTCTAACATTATTACATAGTGGAGATTTGAGATGGAAAATCCACGGAAACCAAGAAAATCTTACACAGTGGAGATTTGTTATGTCAAATCCACGAAAACCGACTGACACCACTATTGTCCAGTAAGACCTAAGGGTCCCATTATTCAACGGGCTGATCATGAAAATAGTTGAAACGATAAGGATCCCAATGATGAGTGTAAATCTCTCAGTACATCTATGGATCCTCTTCACTGTCTTCTTCTTGCTATAAGACATATTTGGTCCGGATGACCCAAGTATGCCTCTCATTAATAAAATTATTCATGTGACCACTGCAAGAAATTTGATTTAATCGATGGACATTATTTGAGAGATTTAGCTGATAAAACATCTTCATAGTGTCCAAAACATCCAGATGTATAGAACTGGGATTTAAACCAAATTTTTTCCACCAATCTTCCAACCAGTCTGGTTCAAGATTGGAATTTTCTCTAAATTAATAGCAAACTTTATCATGCAATAGTAATGTTTATACCTGTCACTCCATAGACATATATGATCCCACATTGCTCTGTACTGATGATAATTTATCTGGTAAAGAAGAACAAAAGGATATTGCTGAGGCTAAGACTGCAAAGCTCTTATTCAATTTATTATAAAATAAGAGCGATCACGAGTTTGACGCCATGATTGAGAAGACTCACAAAACCATCTTCTGAATGGTGTTCTTTGCTGAATAAGATCTCCCATTTCTGCTAGTTTTTCTCGAGCAACTATAGTAGGGGCATGATGTATTCTGCCAATCATATGTTGGGGAGGGATGACATGGATACTGGAATTTGAAGATAATCCAGGTACACCGAATTCAATCCCTTCTGACCACCTTAGTTCCCAGTGTGGAGCCCAATTTTGGGAATAGGTTTCCCAATCCAAATTGTCATCAATTTCTTCAGTCACTAGTTATTGTTCAGATCATCCCAAGTATTTATAATGACTAAAATTTTAGAGTTTTCTAAACAATACACAATATGTGATTGTTGTTTTGAGATGAAATCAAGTAACATTCTGACTGGAGGATGGTTTCCCATTCTTGGCATAGTAATATAATAAGCTAGATGCCCATTGATATTTTTGGCTGATCCGTGTGGTTCCACCGCAACAAGAAAAGGTGTTCCCAAGGTGCAATCAACTGGTAAATCCGCTAAAAGAAATTTCATTCCAAAAGCATATTCTTCAAATAAAAGAACACCTATAGGAATCTCATAATCAAAATCAGTAGCAACATTTCCTAGTCCAATAGCAGAGTAGTTTCCAGGAAGCCAGTATTTGCAAGGAATCAACTTCTTATGAAGAAGATTCATATCAGACCTAGTATCGAGCAAAGCATTTAGATGAAATACTTCTCCATTGATTTCCAGCTTTATCTGTATATGATATTTTTGAAATTTGATTGGTAGAATCTTCATGGCACTTAGCTCCTATAATTGTTTGGAGCCTTGATCAAAATCAGTTGGGATATCCTCCAAAGGAGGAGGAAAAGATTCAACCTGTCTTTTTAGGGATTTTATTTCATGCCTAGCCTAGGAATCTATTTTGTATGGGTCTTCAAAATTTTCTCCATATTCATACAACTTGGATTTTAATTCAGCAACTTCCCTTTTGAGAAGGAAAACTTCTTTTGCTAAGTCAGTAATTGAGGGATGTTGCAAATTTGCTTCTTTATTGTGTCGGATGAAAATTTTAGTATTTATTTCAAAGGAAGCTTCAAGAAATAGAGGTTTAAATCCTCCTCTAGAAGAAGGTTCAGAAGCTTCTTGCTTTTCTTTTGGTATCACAGATTCCAAGAAGGACTAGAGTAGAGATTTCTGTAGGTCTCCTTCTGGTAGGGATTTTATTTAAGCAAGCAGCTGTGATTCCTGATCCCCTGCACTGTGATACATATAGACTTTCAATTTTTCTTTTCTTTGTTCTAGACCAGACGAATAGCCAGAACTAGAAAGCTCATCACAGGAGCAATATTTTGGATTATCACACTTGCATTGGTGATTTAGAAGGATATTTTCATCATCAGAAGAGATTTCAAATTCTGATGTTTCTGTTGATTCAAAGCAACATCCTTCTTGGAGCAAGTGGACTTCTTCCCTTTTGACAAAGGGATGATGTGGACATTGGTTTGTCTAATGATCATTACTTCCACACTGATTGCAATGGAATTTTTGTACCATTTGTTGTGTATTTTCAGTACTTGCCTTTTGATAAGCTTATTTAGCTTTTTGTTCTGAAACCTTTCCTTTGGTCATTCTTGAGTTCTTGCCTTCTGGACAAGAACTTGCTATGTGTCCATTTCTTCCACAGAACCAACATTGTACTTGTTGCCTTGCCTGGCTAGAATGTGTCTTGAGCTTGATATCTTCGGGCTCATAATAATGGGTTCTTTGTTTATATCTTCCTCTTTTCTTTTCTTTGAAGTTTTTGATTTTCTTTTTCCTTCTTTTGCCTGGATCAATGAGATACAACCCATATTTCTCACATATTGATTTGCTGTTAGGAAGATGAGAAAGCTTACTAATGGACTTATGGACTTTCATATTTACACATAATCCAATGAGAGCTTTAGTAATGAGAGAATAAATCTCTCCCCAAGTATACATCTCATAGGGAAATTTAAAGACTTCTTGCATCTTAAGATATTCAACAAATTTGCTTGGAATGGCTGCAAGGTAGACTTGTTTCCATAGAAGATTTTGGCTATCTTTTACTTCAAATATCCATTGTGTCCATTCTTTATGGAATTCTTCATATTCGGACATTTTTCGGCATTTGACATTCATTAGAATTATTTCATGTTTGTCAACCAACTCTTCTTCTGTACCACACCAATGTTCTAGAATCAGGGTGGTAAGTGCCCCTATCATATTGTTCTAAGGAGTTCCATTTATATGATAAACAATGTCTCCTTGTTCATCTCTCAGAACTTCTAATTCCATTTTTGTAATCATGATGGGTGAAGAAGTAACTTCCCACCATTTACTCAGTGTTCCTGTGAAGCACTGAATTAAGGATTTGGATGCCTCTATTTCACTTTTTCCTTTCATGCACATAACTTTATAAGAGACATACATTCTATCTATCATTTGTCGGATCTGTCCAATTGACAATCCATCAATATTCCATTCAGTAAACCAGTCTTTTGAAAAAGTCTGTGTTTCTGGAAGTTTTCCTTTACCTAGTAGGTCGGGTGCAGATGGTTTAGTCATGTGGTGTGGGATATTTTCATATGAAGGTTTCTGGACAGATACTAGTGAGAGTTGGTCATTTTTTGAAAAGGAAGAAGAAGAAGGTTCTTCCTTTGGAAAATGAACAGGAAACCTTTCTTCAAGGAGTTTTCCCTTAGGATTATGTACAGGAGAAATAATGGAAATCTGAGAATGGGGAAGGATGAAGGATTTGGGAATTGGTTTATCAGGAGTTTTATCTTTTGGCTTAATCTCTAGCAAATTTTTTCCCATAGTTGAAAAAGCCTCTCCTAACCCTTCCATTAGTTCTTCATGATTTCTTGCAGAATCATTTGATTTGTGGACTATAATTTCTTGAGTCTTTTCCACCTTATCATGGATGTCTGCGATTTTGACATTCATCTAGTTTACAAATTGAATGATAGTATTTGTAGAGACTTGTAAGTCTCTCATATGTTCTTTCTTGGCATATTCATTTGTTACAAAAGTATGAGTAGCCATTCCTCTAAGAGCAGTGTTTGACCAGTTTACTTGTTCTGTGATTGACTGGACTCTTTTTTCTAGAACCAACAATTGGGTGTCATCTTCTGCTATCTTTAGAGGTATAGCCTTGACTTGCCTATTATTATCTTCAAGTATGATTCCTTTAAAGAGTGGAAAAGTAGATGCAGATTCTACAGTTTTTCCCTCTAGATTTTGCTCGCTCACTCCACTGCAGTTTGGGACAGTGTACGGCAATAACACTAAGCAACGACATAGAATGTTGGATGTCTTCCAGCTCTTCTAACTCGGAACACCCTTTAAGAATGCGGCAAACATGTAAAGCTATATTCCATGCTCTCTAGTTGTATGAAGGTGAAATTAAAATGAAAGAAAATCCAAATTCAATCGCTCCTTTCCAGGCCCCACATTTTGTTGGCCTTTGATTTTATCTAATTCTGCTAGTAATTATATCTAATTCATAATTCATATTATCTAATTCATAATTTTGTGGGCCTTTGATTTTATCTAATTCATAATAATAATTATCTAATTGTGCGAGTACCAATTCATATTTATCATAATTATTTAATTATGAAAGTTTTGCGAAGGATAAGATGTTTTATAGTTGACGTAAACTTCACCACTGATTATTATTATTTTGATGAAAAATTGTTACATCCACAGATTTGAGTGATTATTTCTGTATAATCCAAATGTTTAGAGATTTTTCACTATGGTGAATTCATTTCTACATTCAAAAATAGAATTTAAACAACAAAAAATAATAAATTTTTATATAATTATGTAACCAGATTCCAAAAAAAAACCATTTCATAAAACAGTTAGACAACCCCTTTCAAAAATATACCAACAGTCAAAAATTTAAATGCATTATATATATTTATATATTAAATATTTTGTAATTATATTTAAGGAAAAATGTTTTATTTGATATTATATTTTTTCATTTTTATTTATTTTTAATAATAGTATGCACATTGTTTTAAAAGCTTTTACATTAATATAAGTACATAATATGCATTATAACTTAAATATTTATTGAGAGTTAAAGATGCTCTGTGTTTTGAAAATAAAATGTAAAATGTTTTATTTGATATTATATTTTTTAATTTTTATTTATTTATAATAAAAATATGCACATTGTTTTAAAAACTTTTACATTAATATAAGTATATAATATGCATTATAATTTAAATATTTATTTAGAATTAAAGATTCTTTGTGTTTTGAAAATAAAATGTACAATTACAAAGTAAATATAGAATTGGATCTCACATGTAATCATTTATTTTAATCTTAGATGTTTAGATGTTTTTTTTTTTCTCTTTTGAGAACAAAATGTGCAACCAAAAAGTAAATATGTAATTGGGTTTCACATGTGTTTATCTATTTTAATCTTTGTGAATCATCATGTTTTTTAGTTTTTATTTTATCTTTTCACATAGTTACAACTATATAATATGTATAATTTGAACATTCATGTACAAGCTTTAATGCGGAGGTTAATGCAGGTGTATTACTTATCGAGCCTTGTTCATTGCACAAGTCTGTAAACACTTTGGAGCCTTATATTCTGCAAGTCGTTGCAGAGTTTGCAGGAGGGATTATCGGGGTTTTTCCGTCTACAAAGAGGGTTCAGGGGTTAGGAGGGTTGGCGAAGGGGAGTTCGGGGGTAGCACAGATTGTTAATGGCAATGAGCCTGAAAGAGTTGCCCAACTAGACAAAAGAAACCGGGTTAAGCACACGGTGAAGGTGTGGAAACCAAAATGAACGAAGCGAAAGTTGGTAATGGGAATGGACATTGGTTTAGAAGAGTCCTGCAACTTGGCGCTTTGCACCTTAGTTGGGAGAATGGTTTATCGCTCTCGTTCTGTTTCACCCCTTGACAAGTGGGTTCTTAGGAGCTGGGAACCTTTGCTAGGATATTCTCCTGAGGTGTTTTCACTGCCGAGAGGTTGGATGGGTTTTGTGTTCAAGAGTTCGGATGATCCGGGGCAGGATCTTTTATGATTATGGTTGAGTTTTAAACTTGCATGAATAATTTAACCATTTGAGAATTTAACGAAAGAATGAGGAAAGAAGAGGATTATATCAGTCGAATACACATATGCAGATCTAAAAACAATAATGAACAGCAAACCATAAGAACGCAGGTTGAT
>ML793428.1:296395-312271 GCA_009831015.1 Picea engelmannii | reverse complement strand
GGTTAGCACAACATGCCGAGTACTATGTCCTGCCGGGAGGTCGGGGGTTCGACCCCCGGCGCCACCATAGCCAAATTTTAATATAAAATCCATAACCAATGAACCAGTGACGGGGTGCCACGTGGCAACCCCTGAGTGGGCCATGTGGCACCCTTACCAACCAACCGGAATGTGCCACGTGTCGGCCTGTGATTGGCCCATGTGTGTGCCACGTAAACTGCCACCTCGACTGCCGTACCGACACCTGTCACCCTGCCGTGATGCCACGTCATCTGCCGTACCGCCACGCGTCATCCCACGTGTCTGCCCCGTCAGCGTGCCACGTCACTGGATGACGTCATCGTGCCACGTGTCACCCTGTGAGTGGTGACACGTGTCACTTTTTTATTGGTCCAACTGTGCACCGAAAAGGCCAAATCCACCTGACACGTGTCGCGTCCTGGTGATGCCACGTGTCCTCCGTACGGACCTGCCATGTGTCGCCATCTGAAACCGCCATGTGTCCTGTACGGACATGCCACGTCATCACTGTACGGCCTGCCACGTGTCAGTACGAACTGCCCAGTCAGCTTCCAAATTTTGCCTGTTTGACTTTTCGGACAGAACGCGATATCTTCTCCATACGGGCTCCGTTTGACATAAAAATTATACCACCGGAATCAGGAAGACGAGACAGACGCAATGGCACAGGTTTCGTCGCATTCCGAGCACTTTCATTTTTGAGCATTTTTCAAGCCCTATCAGGCTTCTGGATCTGTTTTCAGATCATCGGAGGATTCAGAATTGGTCCTGAATAAGTTTTGGAGTTACGATGGAGGGAGCATGATGTTAAAAAGGTGGTGCATTAGTTTTAATCCAGTGACATAATATTTTAGTTTTCGACATATTTGGGTGCTCCTCCGGAGTCTTCCCTTACAGTTATGAAACTTAAAATCTCTAGAGGTGGTTGGGAATTCCATTGGACGTTTTTTAAATATAGATGAAACAAATTTGAGGTCTCTGGATAAAAGAATGGAAAAAGTGCTAGTAGAAGTGGACGTACATGCGAGGCTCCTGGAATTTTTAGAGATTAAGTGGCAGGGTCTTCTGTTTGTACAACGTTTGGACTATTTGGGGCTACCATTTCGTTGTACTATTTGTAAGCAGACTGGTCATTTGAGAAAGGAGTGCCCAAACATATTTGTCTCTTTAGTTGACAATGTTTCATCGGATGAATTGCTTGGTGACAGTGTCACTCCGCTGGAGGAAGCACAAGATCCACTGGATTATCCGGGGCTAAGATTTAAGGACAATCCTATTGCACCAAACACAAATTTTGTAGGTAAGTTAAAACACTATTTCCCTAAGCTTCACTTCTCTTTATCTTCTTGGGAGCCTGAAGATTTAAATTCTATCCTCTTCCCTGAATAGTCTCTAAGGAAGGTTCTAGATTTTGAGAAGACTAAATTCTTAGAACCCGAGCCCACTGCTTTGGGCAGGGACAAAACTCTGAGTTCTTGTGAGGTTTCACCTATCTGTGGGGTTACTGCTAATACAATTAATTTGTCTAGGACTGAGGTTGTTTCTTTTATTGCTCCGGGCTATAGTGAGTCCGCTCTTAGTGATTCTGCTTTGGATAGATTGATTTCCGATTTAGTTCCTTCACTTAATAGGGATTCTAACCCTATTCAATTACCAAACTTTTTGGGCAAACTTCATGTGGATAGTTAGCCAGTCCAAGGGACTTCTAAGGGTAAGAAAGGGAATGGGGCGCATATTGTTATTGACCCTGCGTGGTTAAGGGGTCTGGGGTTTCAATTCTCGCCAATTAAAACAAGAAGTTCCCGTAGGAAGGCAAGGGCTAGTATTTATTTTTCAGATACTTTACCAATTACAATCTATGAACAAGGGGCGCTTAGAGGCATGAAAGACCTGCAAGGGATAAATCATGATCCTTCTTTCCCTTAACATTAGAGGGGTAGGAGGACCCCTAAAACTGGCCTCCCTTCGTAGACTCTTGTCTAAAACTTCTCCAAACATTATTTTCCTACAAGAAACTTTGGTGGCTGCAGATAAGGCAAGATTTTTTATTTATAAGATCAGACCCAACTAGATGATCTGTGTTGTTAGTGCCGTGGGGACTTCTGGTGGACTTATATCATCTTGGGATCCAATTTGTTTTGTTCTAGATCCTTATCTAAGCAGTGGTGGTATTTTTTTGTCAGTAACTTCCCTAATGGACAACAGAAAGATAACTCTACTGAATGTTTACGGGGCATGTTAGGACCGCAAATCTTTCTAGAATTATGTGGATAGTATAGGGTTATTAGCACATAAAGACATAATTATTGTTGGAGATATGAATTTCACAACTTCTTCTGAGGAGGTTTGGAGGCAATCAACACAAGTTGACTCTCTAGCGGTTTTTTTAAATCACTATTTTTAAAAAATAGCTTAGTGGATGTTGTCCCAGATGAGGTCGCTCCTACGTGGTGGAATGGTAGGTCCGGTGCTGATAGTATATAAAAACTCCTTGATCGGATTTAAGTAGCGGAGGATCTCATCGCCTCCACTCTGAGGTATAGGACCTGTGTTGAATACCCATTACTGCAGTCTAATCATGCACCGATTTTCCTTGAGTTTGGTGTTGGGATTCTAGCGGTTGCATATCCTTTTAAGTTAAACGCAGTATGGATTGGCAATGATTCCTTTGTTGGGAAGGTTCGAGATGTTTGGAATGGTCCACATCTTCTACTTATTATAGGAGCACAAAGGAGACTGGTAGGGAAACTATCTCTTTTAAAAGCTTGAGTTAAATTATGGGCTAAGGAGAAGCGCCTCTGGGATCAGTTAGACTTCGTTAATATTGAAGAGGCACTTGTATTCAGTTATAAACATTTGACACATGGTACAAGTTCTGATACCCCTGTTCAATATTTGTACACACTTGAGGCAGAGAGGAAGAAATTATTGCTGGAGGAGGAATAAAGGTGGCATCAAAAGAGTAGGAAGATATGGATTAAAAGCGGTGATAAGAATACCAAGCTTTTTCACCGCTTCGCAAGCTATAGAAGGAATAAAAAATACATTTGGGAGATAAAGGATGATACATGGGGCATCCATTCGGGGCAGCAGGCCATCAAGGAAGAAGCAATTAAATACTTCAAGTCTTTCTTTATTGATACATGCCAGAACAATATTGAAGATCAAATCAACTTTGTAAGGTTGTTCCCAAACTTTGTGAGTGAGGATGAAGTACTTACACTAGGAAAGGCAGTTTCGAAGGACGAAATATTTGAGATTCTAAGGGGGTTTGCTAAGGACAAAAGTCTCGGTCTGAATGGATGGAATGTTTATTTTTTCTTCAACTTTTTTGAGTTGGTTGGAAAGGATTTGTTAGATATGGTTGAAGAAACAAGAATCAGAGGGGAGGTTATTGGTTTGCTTAATTCAAATTTTCTGGCTTTGATTCCCAAGGTTAATTGTCCATCTTCATTTGGTGATTTTTGGCCTATTGCACTTTGTAACTTATGTTACAAGATCATTGCTAAAGTTATTGCAAAGATAATCAAGACAATATTGTCTAGATCACTTTCAAAAGAGCAGTTGGGTTTTCTTAAAGGAAGACAAATACTTGATGCAATCAGTACTGCACAGGAATGTTTACACAGTATTAAAAATAAAAAACTTCAAGCCATAATCCCAAAACTTGATTTAAAAAAGGCCTATGATTGTACCAATTAGGATTTCCTAACATTAATTCTGCGATAATGTGGCTTTGGGATATCAACAACTAATTGGATTATGGCTTGTGAAACCTCTACAACATATGCAATTTTGATTAATGGAGAGGCTTCCAATTTCTTCAAGAGAAGCAGAGGAGTTAGACAGGGTTTCCCGCTGTCGCCCCTACTCTTCATCCTAGTTATGGAAGGTCTTAGTATTTCTTTAAATAAAGCACAATATGATGGAACTCTTATGGGGATAAAGGTTTCCAGATTGATAAAGGTTCTTCACCTTATATTTGTTGATGACATCCTTATAATGTCAAGAGCTTCTCTTGCTGAATGGGAGAAAATCCAAGTTATTCTCCATGTATTATGTCGGGCTTTGGGATTGGTGATAAATGTACAGAAGTGAATTTTCTTGCATTCGGGAGTCTCCCCAGAAAATTTACCGTCTTTAAAAGATTTACTCCTTTTCTCTTGTAAATAGCTTGTTGTTGGCTTTAAATATCTGAGGTATATGTTGAAGCCAGATGGTTATAAGACAAAGGATTGGCAATGGATTATTGACAAGTTTGAGACCAGGATAAATCACTGGTGTAATAGATGGTTCTCCCTAGGGGGGGGCACTTTGTTTTAATAAAAGAGGTTCTAGAGAGCCAACCAGTATACCAGATGACCCTTGCTCATATATCGATTTCGGTTCTCCACAGGATTCACAAGTTGAGTATTTCATTCCTCTGGTTAGGAAACAAAATCAAGCGAATTTATCATGTATGTAGCTGGCAATCCATAACAAAACCCAAACACTATGGAATATGGGGCCTACAGAATATATTTGTTTTCTACAGAGCCTTGGCAACAAACACCTTATGGTGAGCTTTGATGAAGCCAAGAATATGGAAAAGGGTGATCAAGGAAAAATATTTTCTGCATGGAACAGTGTTGTCATGGTTGCAATCGACAGAAGTAGTCTCGTCCTTTGGATCATAGTCTTGGAAAAATATTAGAAATGCCTTACCATTTATTCTTCAATGGATGGCATGGAAGCCGGGATAGGGACATTCTATTTCAGTTGGGAAAGATGCTATCTTAGGCCTGGGACATGACTCTTTTTTATCGCAAGACTTGGAAAACAGACTCAACCAAAGGAACATCCATCTCTTATTTTAGGCAATATGGATCTCGTCGAGAGGCATGATAAGAAAAATATGGATTAGCAGTGCTGAGTTGGGTCTGGAGGAGAATCTTGCAGCAGAATGAGATAATTTCAGAAAGAATTTGATCGATTCAGGTATCTTTTTAGTGGACGGGCTGAATGAATTGATATGGACATGAGGTGATATGTCGGGACAAATTTTTGTTAATAATGTTTACAAAGCCCTCTAAAATAAATTATGGAGATACAAGCTAGGGGTTGGAGGAGGAAACTGTGGAAATGCGATTGCCCATTGAAGCTAAAGATTTTTGTCTCGCTCTTAGCTGAAAACAAAATCTCAACATGGAAAAATTTGCAGAAAAGAGGTTGGAAGGGGCTTGGATTATGTTATTTGTGCAAAGTTAAGAGAGAATCAGGTAAACACATATTTGTAAATCATTCCTTTACTATATCAGTTTGGGAGGAAGTGAAAAAGGCTCTAAATCTCACTTATGGTTGGAATGGCACTTCGGTGAATGATTGTTTCCAAAATTGAGCATCTCAGAATTTTTAATTTACAAGCTCTTCCTACTTATATATGCTGGAAAATTTGGTTGGACAGAAATAAGTCAATCTTTGAGGATAAGATAGCATCTATGCAGAGAATTGTTTATCTTTCTCTAGGATTTGTGGACAAATTGGGGAAAAAACAAAAAGTTTCTATACCTAGGCTTACATCTACAATCCTTCCTATAGATAAAGCTCATGCATGGTTTGATGGGGCTACTCAACAGAATGGTACTCTTTGTGGTGTTGGTGGTGTATTAAAGATAGATGAACATAAAGAGTATAGATGGACTTTAAACCGTGGAAGGGGAATAAATTCCAAGGTAGAGCTCATTGGAGCTTGGGCTACTTTGACTCTTGCCTCAAGACTTACAGTTTATGACTTACATGTTTTGGGGGATTCCAAGATCCTCATCGATTGGCTTAATCGAAAAGGATCACTTATGGTGGAAAATTTAGATGGCTGGAAGGATAGAATTATTGAACTCATCCCTCTTTTCAGATCTATCTCCTTTGCACACATATATAGGTAAGAAAACAAGGAAGCTGACGATCTATCAAAAAAGGCTCTTTACTTATGCCGAGGGAAAATTGCCTACAGTCAATGGGTAGGAGGCCATGAGGGCCCTACACTCTTTTAAAATGTGTATTGATTATCTATGAGACTTCCTTAGTGCTAGTACATTTTGGGTATGTTGTTGATTTTATTTACCCTCTTTGATAGAGAGTACTTTTGGCCATGTTTATAGTACATTTTGTAGTATTGACGAAGAAGAAATCCTTGATAGGTTTAAGGATAATGACTTGATTATAAACTATCACCTATTTTGGGTCTACCCATAAAAGGGATGTCTATGCTAGTGATGTACTGATTTTGTAAACATATTATATTATTATCAATATAATGTGAAATTTTCACTGGTAAAAAGTCTCTAAGTTAAAATATGTAATTTGGAGTAAATATAGAATCGGGTTTCACATGTTCCCATCTACTTCAATCATTGTTAATCATCATGTTTTTTATTTTTATTTTTTCTTTTAATAAATAAATATTTTATCAAAATCAAAAAAGTATTTGATTTTCAAACTTCAAAAACCTTCACTTTTATTTTATCTTTTAGGAACTAAATATTTTATCAAAAATCAAAAGAATATTGACCTTTCAAACCTTAAAAAAATATGCATTATATAATATGTTTTTTGAATATATGTTACCGACTCATATTTAACATAAAACCCTTTACTTCTTAGGAAGTTATTTAATTTGTGCAAACTTTTAATAGTGAGTGTCCATCCAGGTACACTTGTGCTAGTTATTAGAATTTTGGGCTAGTGTGTTGTGTGCTATGATGAAGAGAGTCTTTCTTAACTCCCTTACTTCATTAATGGGTGCAAGCTTCTAATAGTAAATCATTGGAATTTTAGGTTGGTGTACTTTGGGCCATGAGGAAGGGAGTTCCTCTTAACTCCCTTATGGGCTTATTTTTTTCAATGTTGTCAATTTCATAATTCATTTTGGCAATAATTTGTTCGTGTTGTTTGTGAGTGTTGTGAAAGACATTCTAGCTCATCACCTCTTCATATTTAAGAGTGTCCAATTTCCCCATCCAAATTTTATCATCTTTGAGGTTGAAAAACACATCAAACCCAAGGGTAACTACTTTGTGAGTCCATTACTACTAGACCGAAAAAAAAGTTTGTATCATTTTCAGTGTCAACTTATAATTAACACACCATCCATTGACTATCACTCTTAAAAGACATTGAGAATATAATAGTGATCCAGATTATTTTTTAGAACAAAATGAAGGCAGAGATATAACAATGAAATTTGCAGAGATATTGTGAGATACACATAAATGTTGCAATAAACATAGAGATATAGTAATACAAAATTTCTATTAATGAGCAAAATGTACAAAACTGTAGAAATACAGAGTGAAACACTCGCTAGAATGGTGACAACTTATCTCTGAGAAGAGATGTGATGGCTACTCGCATTCGCAAGAAGATGATTGTTACAATGAGGATCCAAAGGCCTTTTTAACATAAGCAAATCCAAAACCCTAACCCCGAAAGATGAAAATCCAAAAGGTTTGCGGACCCCAATGGGGGTAGTTGATATGCCAACTTCCTGGGGGGGGGCGTAAATTTTGCATATGATCTTCATTTGGGGCACTTGATACACCATTGGAAAGGTCTAACTGAGAAGAACGGTTTTCAAATGGACCAAGCTAGTGTCTTTAATAGTCTCATAAGCCCCAAATCCCCCAAAACCGTAGTTTAGGGCCTCAAAACGACCCAGAAAGTTTGGAACTCGAAAAATTGTCGAAAAACTGCTAAGGTGGGAAACTCTTTTTAAGCTCGGTGGGAAAAATTGCCAAGGTGGGAAATTTTGGGAGTTTGTATCTTTTGATATACAACTCGGTTTTAAGCATGATTACATTCGTTGGAAATCTCTCGGTGAATTGAATCCATTTGTGAGGTTTAATTAACAAGAAAATTCATTTGAAAAAGAGGAATTTTGACACCCTTGTAGCCTAAGTGAGTATTAGGAGGTCGAGTGTGTTAGAGAGTGGTATCAAAGTGAGGTTCAAACTCTAGGCATGTTTTAAATGTTGCCATAAAATTCTAATGGTAGTTTTTGTTTCAACACGTAGGATGTATTGAAAGACCACATGATTGAATGGTGCAACACAATATGGATGACACCTCACATCTCAAAGATGAAGAGTCAAATGGTCAAAGGGATAGAGAAACCCCTCCATATTTGATGGACACCGGTATAAGTTTGAAGGAAGACAATGAGAGGCTTATGAGAGCCCAGGCCAAACTCGTAGAGTTGAATGTAGTTCTATTGTAGAGACTATATGAAATTCAGAAAGATCTGTAGTAAGGCTCGAGCAATGCATAATTGTAATAATCGAAGAGGTTGAAAACCCCTTCGAATGCTCAAAAGCATGGATTGGATCATAGCGATGTAGGAAGGAGTTCTTCCAAAAATAAGCATCAGGATGCCAAGAGAGGAAAATCTAGTGGAAGTGTTTCCATGGAGTTGTCTAGCTGAAAGACTACTTCGGTAGAGCAGTTTAGTAGCAACACATAATCTAGAATTCCTAAGAAGAGAAAGAGGAATAATTCTCAGAGTTCTCTAACTAAATAATTCAAGAAGGCTAAGCCACCTACCTTTGATGGAGAGATAAAGAAAGGAGAAGAATTCAAAGCATGGCTATTTAGTTTGAAGAAGTACTTTCAGGTACACAATTACTCTGATAATATCAAGGCAAGGGTTGTCATATTTAACCTAAATGGAGGGGCTTCCATTTGATGGGAATATGTCAAGGAAATTAAAGGGATAAAGGAAATAAAACTGACATGGAAACAATTTGAGAAATAATTCCGTAAGGATTACCTATCAGAAAAATATTATGACAATAAAATCAAGGGATTCCATGAGCTTAAGTTGGGACAACTTACTATGGACGAATATGCTAAATGGTTTATGGAGATGTTGAGGCATGTCCCCTACCTCAAGGATGAGAAGTAGAGAATCGAGTTTTTTCTCATTGGATTTCCATAGTCCTACCAAGATCGAATAAAATTTGACAAACCCAATATGTTGGAGGACAACATTCAGAAGGCCAAGTGTTGTTATGATCAATCTAAGAGTAAGCAAGAGCCTTCAAAATATTGGAAGAGGAAGGAAACGATTGGATTTCAGAAGAAGGGATTTAAGTCATTCCCTTACAAGAAGTCAAGGAAAGGTGCACAGTTGGGTCAACCAAATAGGAGTGTGCATCAACAAAATTTCCCATCTGAAAGTAGAAATAAACTAGCAGAGAAAGCAATGAAAAGAGAAGAGGAGTCCAATAAAGGACCATTGCAATGTTGGGTATGTGGATAACCACACATGTTGAGGGATTTACCCCATAGGCAGTATGCCGAAAAAAAGGTATATAATGTGAAGGAGGTAGCTACAGTAAATGACGTATCCAAAAGTGTGCCGAGAATTTATGTGGTTGTAGAGAATTGACAAGCATACTACCAAGCCTTTATGGTGGAATTGGAAAGTAATATTATTGAAAAACCTGTCTCTATTTTAATTGACCCAGGATATAACCTTAGTTATGTTTCACGTTGAGTGGTTGAGGTATGTTCATTACAGAAAAATAAGCATGCGAAAGTATGGTTGGTTAAGTTAACCAGTGGAACAAAGAGGAAAGTGGCTGAGGTGGTTGAAGCCTATCCACTTGAAATGGATGGACTGTAGACTCAGGTGGTTTTGAATATCCTACCCATAGTGTCATATGACATGTTGTTTGGTATGGATTGGTTAGCTTCCCATAAGGAAAAAATGAACTATTATGAAAAGATCGTGGAGTGTGAAGATGAGAAAGGCAATGAAATAATTTGGCAAGGAATTCAGAAGCCATTATCAGTGAGGAAAATAACAACATTGCAGCTCAAGAAGTTCAGTAGAAAAGGGTGTCTCTTCTATGTTATACAAGTATCAAACTCAGTATAAAGGAACGAGATGAAGGTTGAATATCACCCTATACTATGGGATCTCATATATGTGTTTCCATAGGAAGTGCTTGGATTTCCTCTGAAAAGAGATCTCAAATTCTGAATAGATTTGGTGCCTGGGGTAGTACCAACATTGAAAGTGCCTTACAAGATGAGCACACCATATCTGGTGGAGCTGAAGGTGTAGCTAAAGGAAAAGTTGGATAAAGTTTACATCATGCTAAGTGTATCCCCATGGGGAGCGCCAACCATGTTCGTAAAGAAGAAGGATGGTACCTTGAAACTGTGCATCGATTATAGGTAGTTGAAGAAGATGATAATTAAGAATAAGTACCCTTTTCCTAGGATAGATTATCATTTTGATCATCTCAAGGAAGCTGCAATTTTCTCAAAGATTGATCTAAGGCTGAGATATCACCAAGTCAGAATCAAGGTTGAGGACATCCACGAGTCATCCTTTAGGATAAGGTATGAGCACTATGAGTTTGTTTTGGTGCCATTTGGAATTACAAATTCACTAGATACATTCATGTGTTTGATGAATAGTGTGCTTATCAAACATTTAGACAAGTTTGTCCTAATGTTTGTGGATGAAATTTTGGTGTCTTCCAAGAACCAGAAGCAACATGAATAACATCTCAAAATGGTGTTGCATATGTTAAGATAACACTAGTTGTACATTAAGCTCAACAAGTGTGATTTATTCCAAGGCGAAATCCAGTATTTAGGCCATATAATATCAGCCGAAGGAGTGGTAGTGGACCTCGAAAAGATCAAGGAAATCATGGATTGGTTTGACCTTAGAAATGTGACAAAGGTAACATCCTTTATGAGGTTGGTTGGGTATTAACGAAGGTTCATAAAGGGATTTTACAAGATTGGTAATCCTATTACCTCATTGCAAAGAAAAGATAATTTTTTTTTATGGTCACCAGAATGTGAAGATAACTTCCAACAACTGAAGCATCTATTAAAAAATTCCCATATTCTAAGGATTATGGACCTAGAAAATTTCTTCTTGGTTTGCATAGATTCTTGCAAGGAAGGACCTAGTGGAGTTCTCATGCAAGAAGGGAAAGTAATTTTCTATGAATCACGAAAGCTAAATGAACATGAGAAGAAGTATGTTACCCATGACCTAGAATTAACAACAATCATTCATGCCTTGAAAATGTGGAGGCACTATTTTCTTGGGATAATATTTGTTCTAATGACAGACCACTGTGGTATGAAATATCTATTCGACCAACCAAGGTTGAATGCTAGATAGGACAGGTGGATGGTATTGATCAACGAGTTTGATTTTTAAATCAAACACATTAAAGGGAAGGATAATAGAGTGGCAGGTGAACTCAACCAAAGTGTGCAGGATATACACCTAGCAACAAAAAGTGTAGGAGAGTATACCTTTCAATAGAGTATTAATACCCTCTTGCAAGAAGATGAGTTCTTGAATCAAGTGAAAGAATGGTTACATTGTTGGAATACTGAGAGGGGATTGAATATGTATTACAAAATAATTACCACAATTTTCTTTTTAATCAAAATCTATCATTTACCAGTGTTCAATGATGAAAAATTAAACCATACAATTCACAATACATAGATATTTACCGTGGAAACCCAAATTGGAGAAACCACAATAGTTTATTTATAAAAACATTGTAAGCACCAACTTACAATAGACACCAATATGAAATTATTTTTGCAGGCACAAACCTGCAGGGGACACCAATCCCCTTGCTGAGCACCATCTCAGCAAATGGGAACCAACCCACATAATTATTGTTTATAGGAAAAAACCTGTAGGAGACACCAATCCCCTTCCTTTCTCCACCCTGCTACCCTGAAAAATTTGTAATTCATAGTTTTCTTTAGAAGACCTCTCCAACATGCTTCATCCTCTATGTTGTCAAACTTCAGATCTTCTTCATTGCTTCCATGCTTCCATAGAAACCTTAGAGCCTCACTTATTCAAGACGCACCTATCACACTTACTCTTTCTAGATCGATCAAGGGATCATTATTTCTATAGCTCATGTACTCAACCATTTGTCCACATACAAAGTCATTCTCACCAAGTGGGCTCCGAGTCCCTTTTATTATTCCTCAAAATCATGCCCTAACACTTTTATTTCACATGATATCCTTGTTATCCTCAATTTCTAAGGATAACTAAGGAGTTGATGTCTTGAGGCCCTTAGGTTGAAGACATGGAGTGTCAAGGGATAGACCCATTCTTGATGACCATTTACATAAATGGAGACCCTCTTCACCACCATACTTCTTTGGTTCATCATGATGGCATCCAACACATCATCTTGTTTCTAGAAGAAAATGGGTCTTTCTCCATGAGGTACAAGTCAGATGTTGGGGAAAGTATCACTTTAATACTTGAGGAATTTGAGTATGTTTCATTTAAACCTGATTTTGATTATAGAACGTCTACTTGGAAATTATGCTCTTTCCCTTGTTTCACCTTGGTGGTTGACATTGTTCCCTAGTAAGTGGTCACCCTTGGGGAAAGGTTTTCTACTGGGAGGTCTCCTTGATGATTCATTATACCATTCTCGATCATTCTTATAATTTTCCACACTTCATACTTTTCATCTCCTTATATTTTGGTATTTTCTGTGTACTGACCCAAGAAGGAATTGTACCACGATTCATGGGAAGAAGGGGCTGAAGGCCTAGGGGGAGTTTAGATGGAAAAAGATAAAAGATGATATTATAACCTTCTAGATACTCTCCCAAAGAGGTTTTCAGAATGATGAAGCATTTCTCTTAAAATTAAAGACTTACAAAAGAAAATTCCACATATATAAATGTCCCACTTGTTTAGGGATCTACACAAGTGCGTTATACCCTTTGATTTTCCCATATGGCACTCTGTGTACCTATGGCTTCAAGTGACATCGTGGTACTTATTTCAAGTCTTATGTTACCCATTTAGAGTACTCAATTGTTTTGGACTATAATTAATTAATAGAAAATATGGGCTTGGAAAAAGGTTGCATTGAAAATGAAGGTGAAACTCACCCTCTACAAAGCCACCCATAAATGAGACACTAAGAACCCTTGTATGTTATGAATCCCATGCCCAAAAGTCTCACCATGTTGTAAAATTATATATTACACACATTTAAGGAAGATACTACATTGAAGAAAGCACATCAATAACACATGCACAATACTCAAGAAGTATTTGTGGGAAGGTTAACCAACAATCTTTATATTCCATCTTCATGAGTATATATACATAAGAGAGATGGTTGGAGCGGTTGCACCGAATCCAACTAATCCTTATTTAGATGCATATATCCCCTGCATACATTTACATACATTAGTACATGTGTTCACATATTATCTTATGCTAATGTCTATGTATAATATATGATGACTATTACAAGGGCCTAAGGGGCATCCCAACATATCCCCCACACTCAAATCCTTGCTCGTCCCGAGCAAGTGTGCAGATAACTAATAACATTTTACTCTTTAGCCTTCGTCTTCAATATGGTAAATTCTTGTGTATTTATTGCAGTGCTTTGCTCCCACCCAACAATGATCCTTTTGATCCTATTGTTACACCTTTCTCCCTTATGCCTTTGGAGTGGTGAGGGGCTTGTCCTAGGATCATCTTACCCCTGTCCGCACCCTATGGTGGAACATCAAGCTTCGACCAACCTACCATTTTTTTTTCGTTTTGGCTTCTCAGGTCACGACTCAGGAACTATTCTGCAATTTGTATACCAATGGGATTGATCAATTCGATATTTCTTGTGCCATCATTTTTTCTTTTAAGCTCTTGTGTGTGTGTCTCATCATATAATATCTCTTTCTTGAATGTCTTTAACCACTGCCGTCACGCTCATCATCAATGCTATACTTTTCTCTACACTTGTCAACTTGAATGTGCTTCTTTACGCTTTTATGGTCTTTGAAAATATGTGGAATCTACATTTGATATTACATGAAAGACTTAATATGACTTTGACTCAATGAAAAAATAAATATACTTATACTTTTACAAATTAATAAAATGTTGTATAAAACCAATCTCATTGACTAGAATCCGAATTACATTTCAATGGCAAAGGGGATCTCCTGCCTTTGAAGACTCACATTTAACCCCACCTTTATGTTTTGGCTCAAATTTTACAATAGATCTTGATGTACTGATCTCGATACAATCTGATATAGTCAACCACACAATGTTAAACTAATTATGAATCGACTCGACTTATTCTATTATGAGTCGACTCGACCAACTCGACCGACTCAACTATGTAATATTGGTGTATGGCTTCATTTCTGCTCTACTCTACTCATTTTCCTTCCCATGCATACTTGATGCTCATTATTTATATATTTTTCCCTTCTCGTTCTTTTATGACTCTGAATCCCATGTACCGCCACGTAAAATACGGCTGGTAGCTTTGATAAAACTTTTCACACAAACTGACCTCTTTCTTCAAATCCTTTCTTCTTGCAAGCTCTCCAATGTTATGACATGCCTCTAAAGAGATTGGTCTTCTCTCTAAAAGGGTCTTGAATTCTTTTGTCAAATTCTTCATTGGCATCGACATAATTTCTTTAATGTGTTTTTTCTAATGTCGATTGTATTGCAGTCATTAGAAAAAACACATTTATATACGTCGAAGTCGATAAGTCGAAGTTTCCATTTATATACGTCCCATGCCTCGTTAGTGACTAGCAGTATTTTCCCTCTCATCTGGTTAAATCATCTTAGCTGATATGTCCCTTCTTTAATTAAAACACGTACTTTCAATCGCTCTTCCTGAGAATATCCATTTGTTTGCACAACAGTCATAGCCAAATTCCGCAACTTTTCATAACTATTCTTCATCCTAATTTTTTCTTTGATTCGATCGAATTATCGCCTACTTTTTCGATGGTTTATTGTTCAGTCGACCCGTCGAAAACCATTTGTACCATTTGTAGAGATTCGTTGTTATCACTTTCTTTATTCATGCTTCGTAAATCATATCATAAATCATTTCATGAACGTCGCTACATGCTTCGTAAATCATACCATATCAAGTCGAATCACAACATGGTGCCTATTGATAGGAATGTTCACTCAACCCTTGTCTTACTCTCCATTCAATAAATTCATCTAGCAGTCGATCAGTCTAGTCGATGGCAACAGTCGATATTTTCAATGATCAAATATCCTACAACGGTCAGATCCCCTTCATGTCGTCAACCGACTCAAGCTCATGAAAATTCCGATTGGTTTGGGGAAGACACGGGAGGAAGAATCCTCACGTCGACTAGGTCTATTCGTCATTAGTCAACCATTCCATTTCATCTTCCTTACATGGATTGGATTAGAGAGGGTTCACTTGGGAAACACTCCTTGACTTGAGAAATGAATTACCTAATAGGTCACCTTCACAACCCTCCCATACCTAAACTTGGCAAGTTGCATAGGGTCTTTGAGCACTTGTTTAATTTGATAAGGTAGTTTTTATGCTCACGTTTAGGTGGCTCTTGTATTAAATGTGATTTTATTTGCTATGATACATTTGACTTGAGACCCTTGGAGGGAACATTCATTCGTCTTTGCAAGGCCTTGCTTGGTGGATGTTTTGAAGGAATAAGCCTATCTTGAACCTTCTTGGGGGCATAAATCCCATGGATGGATGTCATGACCCAGACCTTGGGGCAAGACAGATGATGGACGTTGCCTTTAAAGGAAAGAGAAGAAACCTTTGAGGACCTCACCTATCCCTTACCGAACCATTGACTTTCCTTTGGAGGCTAAATCACTACACTTTTGGGCTTGACGTCTTGTTTGGGGCATAGGGTATTCACTCTATGAACCTATGACATCGTGCCTTCTTTCATGGGATATTAAATAATACCCCTAATTTCACTATATATTGGTAAATATATCCTGGAGTCCTTTTGTTG
>ML793428.1:265104-285859 GCA_009831015.1 Picea engelmannii | reverse complement strand
TCTTATGGAAACATTGGTCCTCCTCACATCGCTACTTTGAGCCTTCCAGGTCTCACTATTGGATTACCAGTATGGTTTTTTTCCACTCAGGTAATCCTGAATGCAGTTAGTGCTTTAGTCACAAGCACTTCCCCCCAAGAGCATCAATCTCATGTTTATCCTTCACCTTCTTCACCAGTAAGGTCTTCTTCGCCTTCTTCGCCTGCAAGGTCACCTTTCGTTTCATCTTCTTCGTTGGGTGAAAGTTCTGAAGCTAGTAACCCGGTGAATAAGAAGAAGAAGAAAAGAAAGCTTAAGAAGAAGAAAGATAAGCGAGGGTCAAAACCTCCAACCACTGTCAAACATGTTGGAAAATAGCCAGTTACTGTTAATCGTGTTGGGAGTGTTGATGATGTCAAGATCACCCAAACAACTCGTAAGCCCAAGTACCCTTGCAGGCTTTGTAAGGGTAGCCATATTCTTAAGGATTTCCCTGGCCTATCCAAGGTTATAGAAGCATGGTCTACACATCCTCGCCAACCCACATCGTTAGCCTTTGAACAACATGCTGACAACCCCCCGTCAACCAGTCATGATACGGTTGGGAAGAAGAAAAGTAGAGTCAAGTTCCCGTGTATGTTATGCAAAGGGAGTCATCTCACTCACCTTTGTCCTCATATGGACAAAGCCTCGATATTACTGGAAAAGATGATTGTTTCATAGCATCAACTTCCAGCTGCATACCGTAAGCTTTCTCTCAACCCTCCAATAGTTGATGGAATGATCACTCTGATCCCTTCACCGGTCAATCTGGTTGATCATGTCATCAATCTGGTCACATCCTTATTTGAACCAATTGACAAAGTGGTTGATCCGATACCTTCCTCGATCAATCCCACTCTCCCCTCAGAGAGTGAAACTAAAATTGTCGATCCGATCCCATCCTCGGTCGATCCCACTCTCCCGTTAGAGAGTGTCACCCAAGTGGTCGATCCATTTACACCTATTGACCCCATTCTCCCCTTGCAGAATGAAACCCAAGTGGTCGATTTGATCTCATCATCGGACGATCCTACTCTCCCGCTAGAGAGTAAACCCGATACTGCCCATGTTTTTCTCGTTGATACAGACTCTGCCGTGTCGAGGGGTATTCCTCTTTCTCCCATAGGACCCCCTCCAAGTAATGAGGCCATCCGTCTTGATTGGGGTGTGCTAGTTGGAACTCGTCTTCCCTCTCACATTCCTTTCTAGATTACAGTACAGGTTTGTGGTCTAGACGTTCCTCAAACACTGATAGATGAAGGTTCGTCAGTTAGTATTTTGTCCTCTATTGCTTGGAAATCTTTGGGTTGTCCTCCACTTGCGTCGGTTACGCAGAATCTGTTAGCTTTTAACAGAAGAACTAGTCAACCTTTAGGGACCCTTCCTCAGTTTCCTATAACTTTGGGAGGGAAAACTGTCTTCATTGATGTCATGGTAGTCCAAGACCCCTTGGATTTTTCTTTACTCCTTGGGTGAGATTATGTCTATGCCATGAAATCCATTGTGTCTACCAGGGATGATTTTAGGGGCTAAATTTCGCTCATGGGCTAATTTTCCTTCATTTTTCCAAAAATGAGATTCGTTATTTTAAAAATGATTCACCCAAATTCTATAGGATAAAATTATTTTACCTTAAAAATCACCAAAAATTTATATAAACTATATAAAATACATAGAAATTTGAATATTTTTAAAATAATATCGCCAAACATTTATAGTTGACATATGAAGGATTAGTAATATTCGCGAAGGTTTCTACATTTTAAAATAAATTTCCATCCTTAAAATCATCCCTGGTGTCTACTCTTTTTTGTGTGATATCTTTCCCTCACGATGGACGAGTTGTGATTGTTGATCAACTTTCATTCATTGACCCTGACTGGATTGCTTCCCTAAATGGTTCTTATATGCAGACGGTATCGCGCCTGCCATAGGTCGATTATGTGGCATTGTCGCTCATGTCTTCAACTTCTGATGACTTAGATCTAGTAGTTGACACAGTGATCTCTTCGATAGGGTTGCTAGAGCTTGATCTCTTTACTCCTGTCGCGACCCTCGACATGGTGTCCTTCCAGAGTGTGTTTCTTCCTTCCAGTGAAGACCTCTTGGAAGCCATGATCGAGTTTTGTCCCTTGACATGGTATCCTTCCGGAGCATTGTCCTCTTGGTATCCATGATCAAGAAGACTTCGAGGATAGTTTTTGCGTCTCTGAGGCAACCTTGTTAAAAAATGAAACAGAGGTATTTGAGCATGGTTTTTTGATTTCAAGCTCGTTAAAAAATGAAACCACTTACGAGGATAGTTTTTTCGTCTCTGTGACAACCTCATTAAAAAATGAAACAGAGGTTACGAGCATAGTTATTGTTTCTATATCAAGCTCGTTAAAAAATGAAATAGTTTTCCCCCTCTCTATTTGAGTCAAGTCCTTCATCTAGTATTTGAAGCTTCATTTCCTCTGCCTTTGTCGTTGTATGAAACAAAGCTTGGGGGCCAATACTTCTAGCCTCTGGACTTCATGTTGAAGTAGAGCCGCTAGTTTCTTAAGCTGGGGGCTAAGTACCAACCATCCCTGTTTTATGCGTTGGGAAGTCGCAAGCATAGTTTTCTATGGTTCAAGCTTGTGTAAAAATGAAACCACTTACCTCAAGCATAGTTTACTCTGGTTCAAGCTTGTGTAAAAATGAAACCGGGCCCAAACATAGTTTTGTTTAGTTTTTAATCTTGTGTAAAAATAAAATCTATCCCAAGCACAATTTTGTTTTGTTTTAAAGCTTGTGTAAAAAATGAAAACAATCCTGAGCTTAGTCTTTGTTCTTTCTCATGCTCGTAAATACATGAGAATAAGTTACCGAGCTTAGTCTTTGTTCTTTCTCATGCTCGTAAATATGTGAGAATGTAACTGAGTATACTTTGATCACTTTTTTGGACTCATAAAGGTTATACGAAAAAGGAACCCATTGGAGTTCCCTTTAAGCTCTTTTCAGACTCTCTAAACATGAAAGGATTTCCGAGCGATCTGGTTATTTTCACGCTCGTTAAAGTATTTGAAGAAAATGTCTGTTGAGCGATAGTTTATCTCTTTTTCGGTCTCATCAGAATAATTACGAAAAAGGAACTGGGAGAGTTCTCTTTAAGTGTTTTTCAGACTCTCAAAACATGAAAAACCCCTGAGTTTTCTTTCTTTGGACACATAAAACAAACATTGAAAGGCCCATATGGGACCGAACCACTCCTTAGGGTTCGTTAAACATACTCCGAGGGACTCATCCGAAGGATGAGCTTACATTTCAAGTATATGTTATCCTCCTCAAGCTTGTGTAAAAATAAAGAGGTACTTGCCAGAAATGGTGGGGGAAAAGTTGGGAAAGAATTGTGTCTAAACCTGTATTCCATGGAAAAGTCACTTTTGAACATGACAACCTTTCACTCGCTTTGTTTCTAGGTTGGAAAATCCACTTGCCTCCTGATCATACTCCTTTATAAGATTACAAATTGGTCTGTGATCTCTATTGTTGATTCAGTGTTTCCAAGACAGTTGTCATGTCATCAATATGTTCAAAGAGAAGTTCAACCCGGAAAGCCTTCTATTGCGTCAGCCATTTCTGCAGTCTTTAAGCCTTCTATTGCATCGGCCATCCCTGAGTCAGTCCCGAATCACTTGTTACTCTAATCTACATCAAATCTTGTTACTTGTTTTGTGTCATTGATGTGGGATACATTAAGGCCCTCCTATGATGAGTCTTTTCATGTCGAATTCAACTCATTATCTAGGAATTAGACCTAGAAACTAGTTGGTACCTTGAAACTTGCATTTCTTAATGGTAGGTTTCCTTGATTTCGTGGGTTTTCATTATCGACCCCTGATCGAGAGATTCCGCCGAGTGTTCGACTTCAGCTCATTTATTCACATTCGTTGGATTGTACTAGTGTACCTTGGGATTCATTGACATTAATGGTGATTTCCCTCGCACTTGTTAACGGTATACACTAATGACTGGTAATAAAGTGGTTTCTACCATGTTCGACTTCGACACATGTATTCACATGGTTAGATTCGTACTATAGAGTGGTGGAGATGAAGACCCTGGATCTTTTCTGACAGATTCAGGTTGCGTTGGAGTATATTCAGTTTGTACTGTTTCATAGATCCACATTGTATGTCTGGTGGCTATGTTCAAATTTGAGTCTTTAACACATAGATCCACAGTGTATTTTTGGTGGCTATGTTCAGATTTGAGTCATATTGGCATGGATCCATAGTGTATGTTTGGTGGCCATGACCTCTCTTACTTGACATGGATCTTCGCATGTTGGTATTTATGCTTTAATTCATTTGTATTTTGAGTATGGGAATGACTACCTTAGTGATGATATATTATTGTACTGTATTTCCTTGTTTGTTGGCAGGTTTTCGACCGACTGTTTCTTGTTCCCTACACACACTCGACAAAGTATTTCAACTATCACTCTGTTGTAACTTCATACTTTGGGGGGCTCTCTGTTACACATTATTTTCGTCATCCCTATGATCGTTAATGATGTAAACCTATCTGTTGCTTTTAGAGGGGTCAGTGGCCTGAGTTCCTGAAGAGAGAAGGGAGAAGAACTTTTCCTGAGAAAAGAAGTTGCATTTTCCCTTGTAAAAACCCTGTAAAAAAGGAAGTTCGTAGGTTTTTATATAGGCAAGGTGCGAGAATGCATGATTCTTGCAGGTTGCACCATAGCTAGGGTGTGAGATGTTCGCAGGTTTCTCTATAGGTAGGGTGCGAGAATGCCTACACGTGGGAAAAACAAGCATTTTCTCGAATCTTCTAGAAGGAGAAACTTCTATGGTGAGGTGGCATCTGAATGGTTTGGATCTTACTTGCTTTCATGATTTAGTGGGATCATCCTAACCTCCTCACCTTATCCTCTTCAACTTATAAAAGAAGAGGAGTTCTCATGGAGAAAGTTAGCTTTGGTTAGCTTTGGAGCTTTTGGGATTAGCTTGGATTGGATTGAGCTTTGGAGATTTTTAGCTTGGCTAGATGAGCCACTTTGTTAAGATAGATTGTGAATATTATCAGATCTGTGCTCTCAAAATCCTTGGAGCAAGAAGTGTGTGGGAAATGAAGGAAAGTTGGAAGGGACCTTATGACATCAAGGCCATGGTTGTAATCTCTCTTTCACATTTAATATGATACAGTAATATGATTCTTTCCTATAAAGCTTGTTGTGTTTTATTGTATGATTCCTTGATCACATACATAGGTTTATATTGAGTTTATGTTATTACTATCACTTTGGTTGGTTGCGTTCTTTTACAGGTTCATCATCATATGATCATTGGAACGGAGATAGGATGGTGATGGAGAGAGGAAGTGATGTTTAAACGGTATGTCACTCATCCCTCTAGTTAGTAAATTCAATATCTAAAACTTAAGTAAAGCGTCATGTTCTGGTGTGTTTTGTTCTAGATCTAGGTGGATCTAGGGAGATCTGTTAGTTTCTGCACCTACGGATTAGTCCGATAACAGGAGGGCACTATGAAAATGTGTGTCTCCAAATCGGTGACTACCACCTAAAATCCCATATGTTTTCTATCAACATGGGCGGTTGTGACATTGTGTTGGGCGCAGACTGGATAAGGACTTTGGGTCCCTTTCAAGGAATTAACCATGCAATTCGACCAAGAAGCCCACCAATATAAATTCCAAGGCATCACTGCTGGTTCACCTGAGTTCATTAGTTTCCATTGCATGGAAACGCTGCTCAAAAAGGTCATTCTGGTGTCATTGCTCAACTCCATGCCATACAAGCAACAGAGACACCCCCGCTGCTGCAAGACCTCCAAGCCCTCTTTTCTAAACATCAAATGGTATTTTCCACTCCACAAGGACTCCCTCCTTCCCACGGTGTTCCTGATCATTCCATTCCCCTTGTACCCGGAAGCCTTCATCCCAATATCCGTCCGTATCGCCACCCCTTTTCACAAAAAAATGAAATTGAGAAAATGGTCCAGGAACTCCTTACTGCAGGCTTTATCCACCCTAGTACGAGCCCTGAATATTCTCCTGTAGTCATGGTTTTGAAGAAAGAAGGTTCTTGGAGAATGTGTCCTGACTTCCGTGCCCTCAACAAACTAACCATTAAAGACAAATTTCCTATTCCTGTCATTGATGATGTCCTAGATGTATTGAGTGGTGCCCAATTCTTTACTAAACTTGATCTTTTCTTAGGCTATCACCAGATACGTATGAAAGAGGTAGACACTCCCAAGACAACCTTTCGAACTCATGAGGGCCGCTATGAGTTTTTGGTCATGCCCTTTGGCTTGTGTAATGCCCCCTCCACCTTCCAAAGCCTCATGAATCATGTCTTCCGTACTTTTCTCCATCATTTTGTCTTAGTTTTCTGTGATGATATTCTCATCTATAGAAAAACCTGGACATACCATCTTACTCATGTGGATCGAGTTCTCGAACTACTCTCTCAGCACCAAATTTTCCTGAAACAGTCTAAATGTGATTTTGGTACCTCAAAAGTAGAATAATTGGGTCATCTGGTTGGCAAGGATGGCGTCAGGGTGGATCCAAAAAAGATTGAAGCTATGCAAGACTGGCCGCACCCAAAGACTCTCAAAATCTTGTGTGGATTTCTGGGCTTAACAGGGTATTATCGCAAGTTTGTTAAGAATTATGGAAAGATTGCAGCACCTCTCACTGCTCTCCTCAAAAAGAACTCTTTCACTTGGACTCCAGTCACTGCTTAAGCTTTCCAAACCTTGAAGATGGCCATGTGCACCACTCTGGTTCTGGCCCTTCCTGATTTCACAAAGACCTTTGTGTTGGAATGTGATGCCTCAAGGAAAGAAATTGGTGTTGTCCTTATGCAAGAGGGTCAACCTTTGGCTATCACTAGTAAGAAACTATCTAAAAGGTATCTGGGCAAACCCATCTATGAAAATTACTTGTTGGCTATTCTGCATGCCATTGATCTGTGGTGCCCTTATCACTTGGGGCAACATTTCCTCAAGTACTTTCTGGAACGACACATTTCCTCCCCAGAGCAACAAAAATGGGTGACTAAACTCTTTGGATATGATTATGAGATCATTTACAAGAAAGGAAAAGACAATGTGGTGGCGGATGCACTGTCCCAAAAATATGAACAAGAAGGATCCCTTTTTTCTATTTCCTTCATTGTACCAGATTGGCTCCAAGTTATTCGCTAGGAATGGATACAAGATCCCAAAAGTTCGCATTTGATCCAGCAATTGCAGACCAATGCTCCAGCTCCCCCAGGGTACTCTTGGCTCCAGGATGAGCTTCGATACAAAGGCCGTTTGTATTTAAGTAAACAATCAAAGCTTAAATCCACGGTACTTTCTGAGCTTCATGCTACACCCATAGTGGGGCACTCCAGGTTCACTAAAACCTATGAAAGGGACAAACGTTATTTTTTCTGGGATGGTATGAAACAGGACATCCGTAATTTTGTTGCTGAATGTGATGTGTGTTAGTGAAACAAGGGAGAAACAGTCAAATCTCCGGGAACACTACAACTGCTTTCGATTCCACCTGCTATTTGGAAGGATATCTCTATGGACTTTATTACCAGCTTACACAAATCAGGAAATAAATCAGTCATAATGGTGGTTGTGGATCATCTTTCCAAGTATGCTCATTTCTATGCTCTCCAACACCCATTTACTGCATCCACGGTGGCTCAAATTTTCATGGACCAAGTCTTCAAGCTTCATGGCATGCCGCACTCTATTGTTTATGATCGTGACCCAACTTTCACAAGCAATTTTTGGCAAGAATTGTTCAAGCTACAGGGCACACAATTGCATATCAGCACAACTTATCATCCCCAGACTGATGGTCAAACGGAAGTTGTCAACAAGTGTTTGAAAACATATCTGAGGTGCTTTGCCTATGAAAAGAAAAATCAGTGGGGTCAATGGTTACCCCTAGATGAATGGTGGTACAACACTTCCTACCATATAGCTACATGCATGACTCCTTTTGAAGCGGTATATGGACAGAAGCCACCTTCAGTTCTCTCATACTTATCGAGTACCTCGAAGGTCCAGGCGATTGACCAAACACTTACAGTTCATGAGGATATTCTCCGTACCCTCAAAGAGAACTTGGTCATGGCGCAGAATCGCATGAAGCAACAAGCAGATCAAGGTCGCTCTGAACGTCAATTTGCAGAAGGGGATCAAGTGTTTCTATGATTGCAACCATACAAGCAAACTTCCCTCAAGGCCGAGCATTGTCAGAAGCTAGCGCCCAAATTTTATGGTCCTTATATAGTTCTCAAGCATGTGGGACAAGTCACCTATCAGTTAGCTCTGCCCAGTCATTCGAAGCTACATTCTATTTTTCATGTTTCATGCTTAAAGATGGTGATTGGAATTAGGTGCCAAATTCAAACCAACTTTCTCGAGTTAGCTAAAGAAGGATCCATTTGGCTACATCGAGAAGCAGTTTTGGACCATCATGAGCATCGCCTGTGTCAGAGAACCATCAAGGAAGTGCTAGTCCAGTGGAAAGATACAACTTGAGCAGATGCCAGTTGGGAACCAGCTACCATTCTGTAGCAGTTTCCACTTCTCAAGCCTTGAGGAAAAGGCTATTTTAAAGGGGGAGGACATGTTAGGGTCCTAACCTACACATAGGTAGAGCAATATATTTGGATGTAATAAAGGTAAATATTAATAAGGGATTTCAATAAAATAGAATAAGGCGGATGTAAGAAGACCTAATAGAAGATTCTACTTCTAGAAGGATCTTCCTCTAGATGCTTCTCTTGATAGACATATTTAGTATAAATAAGGGTCGAGGGTATGAAAACCCTAGCTTGGATATTATTGTAATAGAGCATTGCTTGACTGGAGGTTGCCCCCTCGAAGAGGCCTGTGAACATTTATTTCTGAATCAAAGTGTTATTTCTGTTGTTGTTCTTATATAATTTATGTGTTATTATGGAGATTATGATGGTTATATTACTATTATTCTGCCATTTCTAGCATTTTATTTTTATTCTGCATACTTTTTATATCTGGAATATTACACAAGAAAACTATGGTGATGAAGGGGAAGAGACAATTGAGGAGTTGAATGACATTCACATAAACCTTATGGGGGTTAACGATAACGATTCCATTTTTCTTACACATGAAGAATATGACTTGTTTATCCTTTCACAGACAGAAGTAAATGAGGAAGAGTCTGAACAACAAGCCTTCGAGAATGCAATAATGGAAGTCCATAGACAATACAACTTGAGAAGCAATAATTCTAACGACAACCCAACTAAGAAGGCTACTGTAGCTAAGAAAACCTCAGACAGTTCTCCTAAGAAAGTCCCAAAATAGAAAAAATTAGAGACTCCTTCCAAAAGAACTCTTGAATCTTCACCAAGAACAACTCAAATTGAGGTCGCAACCACAAGTCAGCCAAGTACTACTGCACAAAAAATTGTGGCTGATAAATCAGAATTGTAGAGCCATAACAAAACGTCAACCACTTTCAGCTTGGAAAGTAAATTGGCCAAACTGAAAATTCCTATTCCTTTGACAGAACTAATGAACAAAAATTCTTACAAATCACAGGTGATCAAAGCATTAAACATAGAACCAGGAGTAGGAACAGACATTGTGAATGTTGTTGATGATCAACCTGATTTTTTGTTTGGTCCTGAGGTTGAGGGACAAACTAACAATGGTTATATTCCTCCTTTTTACATCGATCTAAATATTGATGACAAGACATTACACAATGTTATACTAGAATCTGGTGCTACTCACCATCTTATGCCCAAGGCTGTGATGGAAAAGTTGGGGCTTGATATCACTAGGCCTTACAAGGAGTTATACTCCTTTGACTCTAGCAAGGTTAAATGCATAGGTATGATTAAATATTTTTGTATTACCTTGGCACAAATCCCAGCTAAAAGCATGGTGATGGATATTGTAGTTGCAAACATTCCTCCGAAATATGGTATGTTATTATCTCGATCATGGGTTTCCAAGTTAAAGGGTACTTTACAATTAGATATGTCTTATGCCACCATTCTTGTATTTGGTCAACAAATAAGATTGTACAGAGAGACTCTGATGAAATGCATGGTCAACAGTCAAGAGAAACCACATAACTATCCTTTGTCCTCTATTCATTCTGACCTGGACTCATTCATCTTATATAATGATGGTGACTTAGAAAATCAAATTTCACAACTGGAAGATGATGCGTCTGGCTTGGAGGAAAGTAAAGCAATCCCTAAGGAAAGTAGAACGGCGACAACATAAACTAATGAACCAACAGGCCCTCTCTGGAGTATAGATTTCGATGAAGTTGTCAGTAAGGAAGGAGCTGGAGCTGGGGTGTGGGTGCATAATAATAAAACAATGTATTCAAAAAGTCACTCTTATAAATTAAATTTCCAGTGCACCAATAACATAACTTAGTATGAAGCATTGATGCTCAGCCTGAAGTTATTGAAGAAACTTGGTGCCAAAAGGATTATGGTAAGAGGTGATTCTGAACTTGTCATTAAACAAATCGAAGGTGAGTATTTTTCCAAACACCCTAGACTTAGATCTTATAGAAATGTTGTTTTGTATTTTCTACAATGTTTCACTGAAATTGACTTGTAGGTGATTCCCAAAGGCCAAAACATACTTGCAGATGGATTGGCTACTTCGGCAGCCACTTGTAAAATACCTTTCCATACAAATCACCAATACACTGTGGAGGTGAAATGAAGGTTGTTATTGGATAAATCGGTGAATGCAGACATAAACTAATCTCCCTAGATCCACCTGGATCTAAAAAAAAAATAAGACCGAACATGACGCTTTCCCTAAGTTACAGTCATTCAATTTACTATCAAAGAAGGGATGACTGACATACCTTTAAATATCACTTATTTATGTCTTTGTTGTCCCTGCTTTGCTCCGGTGCTCTTGTGAAATCAGATCTGCAATGACACAAACCAACCAAAGTGAAAGAAACAATAGTATACTCAATGAAAACTTTAACATGTGATCAAGGAGTCATGTAATAAAATGAGAATGATTTTATGGGAAAGAAACATGCCACCGTATTATATTTAGTAAAAGTGGAATATACAACCAAACTGCCTTGATGTCGCAAGTTACCTTTCAGTGGCTCTTTTCTCCAACACACACACTTGCTAAGAATTTGCATGAAGATGATCCACAATGGCTTGATGGACAAATGGAGACCTCAAGCATCAATTGAAACATGATTCCTCATACAGTCTTCAACCTATTCTTCATCAATTCTTTTCTCAATCTTGCTTAACCCTTTCCATGAGAAAGACATCATTATATAGGATAAGGAGAGATGGTTAAAGATATTAGGATGATCCCACCAAATCAGGGAAGCCAGTAGGATCCCAACCATATGGAAGCCAACTCATATTCTAGAAGATCCTATTCTAGAACCTTCGTGAACTTCTTCCTTTATTTAGCTTTCAAACCTCGCCACACCTTTCTTATATAGCATCTTGCGAAAACCCCTCGAGCTATGTATAGAGCAGCCTATGGAAATTAAGCGTTTATGCACTGTGTACTACATGCAGCCTGTGAAACCATTCTAAAAACAAGTTTTGTAGAGGAAAACATCAGTCACTTTTCTAAGGAAAAAGATCCTTTTGAGAGCATGAACACATGATTGTAGAGACATCACCAGGGTGACCAAAATAATGTGTAACAAAATCCCCCCCAAAGTATGAGGCTGGAACTCGTGACAACCAAAATACTTTGTAAAATGTGTGTGTGTGTTGGGAACAAGGAGCACACTAATCAGGAACCTGCAAACAATCAAGCATCTGTACAATATAATACCATTTATGAGATAGGCATTCCCATGCTCAGACTACAAGTGATTGAAATCACAAATGTAAATCATGGCCACCAATCATACACCGTGGATCCATGTCATAAAAATACTACATAGCCACCAAGAATACACTGTGGATCTATGTACTAGAAAAATCAAATTCAGACATAGCCACGAGACATACAAAGTGGATCTATGTGTCAATATAAATCATATATACTCCTTCGCAACCTGGACCAAAGATGATGATATCCAGGGTCTTCAATCCTGTCATTTGTAAGTATGAATCTAGCCATGCGATTACAGGTGTTGAAGTGGAACATGGTAGAAACCACCTGATTACCGGTCATTGATGAAAACTGTTAACAAGTGCGAAGGAAATCACCATTGATGTCAATGACTCCCAAGGTACCCTAGTACAATCCAACGAATGTGAATAAATGAGCTGAAGTCAAACACTTGATGGAATCTCTCGATCAGGTACCAATGATGTGAATCGACTGTCGAAAGAAAAGAAACCTTCCATTGAGGCATGCAGGCCCTAAGGTACTAAATGATTTCTAAGTCTATTCCCGGATGATGAGTTGAAGTCGATAGGAAAATACTCGGCACAGGAGGGCCTTGATGTATCCCCCATCAATGACATGAAATAAGTAACATAGTTAGGGTATATCAAAGTATGAAAATGATTTTAAACTGACACAGGAAAGGATGACATGGTAGGAATTGACAACTATAGATGGCTGACTCGATAGAGGGCTTGTTTGGAATTCTCTTGAACATATGAACGACACGACAATAGTCTTGGCGGCATTGACTCAAGGACGACCCAAGATATGAACTTGTAGAAAGTTAGACGAGAGACAAATGCACTTCCCAACCCAAATATAATGATAAAGGGGGTGTCATGTTCAAGAGCGACCATTACTGCCACTTAACACAAATACAGAGACACATTTCTTTCCCAAAATTCCCCCCCACCATTTCTGGCTAGTACCTCTTTAATTTTACACAAGCTTAAGGAGGATAACATATGCTTGTGTATGTAAGTTCATCCTTCGAACAAGTCCCTTGGAGTATGTTTAATGAACCCTAAGAAGGAGTGGTTCGGTCCCATATGGGTCTTTTGATGTTTGTTTAACGAGTTCAAAGAGAGAAAACTTGAGGGTTTTTCATCTTTTGAGAGTCTGAAAAACACTTAAAGATAACTCTCCCAGTTCCTTTTTCGTAAATTAGTTTGATGAGACTGAAAAAGTGATAACCTACCGCCCATCAAACGTTTTCTTCAAATAATTTTACGAGCGTGAAAAGAACAAGATCGCTCGACAATCTTTTCATTTTTATGGAGAGTGAAAAGATCTTAAAGGATACTCCCTAAGTTTCATTGTTTTCATGTTACCATGACGAGTGCAAAAAGACGACAAAAGTATACTCGGTTGCGTTCTCATTGATTTTCAAGCACGAGAACGAACAAAGATTAAGCTCGAGGTTTTTCCTGGAAAAACTAAAAAGTATTTGTACATGCGACAAATGAAAAACAAATTGAGAAAAATATATGTACTTCATCATTCAGGCTCCTAGATCATTTATCTGCGAAAGAAGACCACACTCGCAATGCCATTAGAAACTTAGGTTTTAGGTAAAATGAATAAAATAATATAAAAAATCAATAGAAATGGTAAAAAGTGAATAAATATAGGTGAAAACCCCTTTTTACCATCTCATTGTGATTTCACCCAAAACTTGGTCTAACCAACCCTTTTTTCCTCAAACTTCTTCTGTCGATTGTGGGAGGCACGATCAAATATTCGGCGAACAGAATCTGTCAAAGAGGTAATCTTCGCGTTCTCTAGATTTTCCATGGATTGATTTTCTTTTTTACTAGTTAAAATGTAGATTTTGAGTCAATTTTTAGGTCGGTAGGTGCGCGCAAGCGCCGCCGCAGGTGGTCTATATCGGGACCTGCAGAAATCCTGCACTGTGAAAACACTCCACCTGTGGTTGGCGAAACTCAAAGTTTCATACTAATGTTTAACCAATACAAAGTTACGAAGGATGTGAAATAAAGATGCTAACTGTCTTTTTATGGCTCGATTGCAGGTTTTGACCATCAGGATGTTGGAGTGGAGGGAAGGAGAACATGAGGATGATGATTTCATCACCAGGAATGACTAAGACACAGTTGATGCCCTCTGAAAATGCAGGCTCGTGAAGTTCTTCAAAATCCAGGGTATGAGGTCCCAACTCAGGTTACTCGAGTACTTGGTCCACATGTGGGATGTGGATCAGCAGGTGTTCCATGTGGGAGTCCACACGCTCTCACTAGATATCGAGGACATCTATTTCCTAATGGGATTATCACACTGTGGATATCATGTGACTTTGACAGGAGGCAGAGGTGGTGGTTTTCCAATGAGTGAGTATGTTCGTCGGTACTGTGATCCCGAGGCTGAGAGACGCAAGGGAAAGGTTGCCATTAGGGGTGTCCAGGATTTACCCCTATGGACCATTTTGTTCACTATCGCACGTATGGTGAGGAGTGCATATCCTCACATGGCCCTCCAGATTTACTTTCAGTACATAGTGGAGTGCACAGAGCCTCATGTATTCAACTGGGCTGATGGGGTTCGTTGCAGTATGAATACATAACTGAAAAAAGTGCAAGAGCAGTGACCTAAAACAATTCAGGTACAGATCTATTTTGGTGTCCTTCCTCGAGAGGGTTCCACATTTGCGTCTACAGGTAGAGTGGAGCATACCAGCCCCATGGGATCCAAGGATTAAGAGGTGGTGTGACCTCATGGCTTGGCACGTAGTAGGTCCCATCGTCAAATACATTGACGTGTTTTTCGACTGGTTGAGGCCTCAAATACTAATGATAGATGATTATGCGTATGTCGGCTTGGATTTCAGAGGCGATTTAGGCTTGGTTCTTCCTGAAGATTCTCAGTGGGGAGATATAGGTAAGAAGTACATTTTGATTTTATAATGTTTTTTGTAAATTTTTAATATATGAAATGTTTTTATGTTTTTAATCAAAGGACTAATCCAAAATATTTTGACAACATAGATGTAGGGCTGCACCAGCCTCCAGGTACATCCCCTATCCAGAGATGAGAGGAAGAAGCCCAGGCAGTAGGATGGGATGCTGGTGACTATGAGGCAATTGAGTAGAACCTAGAGGGGTTGACAGCCGATGTTCCATACATTTCTATCGACGATATTCTGAGACGTTATCAGTGCCATACTGTGGGTGTATCTTGTTCTATTAGTTAACTGCTCCATAGGGTAGCACGAGTAGTTGTGTGTTATCTTGAGCGACATCCTTGATGCTATTTTGTATATGAAGCCATGTGCTTCACATTTTTGATATCTTGGTCTTCGGACAAAACACTTTTTGTAAAAAAAATTTATCGTTTTATACATGAGGCTTCTACCGACTTACTTGCTTTATATACAACATGTGATTGGATCTATAAGTGTCTCAAATTTTTGTCTAACACATAATTAGCCAGTGCATCTGTTAATGTATTTAGACATCTAGGAATGTGTTGATACTCAATATAATCAAAATGATGTTCCAAGAGGCGAATTCGTAAATATACCCTTAACAAAGTAGGACTTCAGATAGCATAGACATTACTTAACTGTAGTACTACTAACTGTGAATCAAATCGTACAACAAGGTGACGGATTCCGAGTGAAATAACATCGGTCCATAATTTGATGATTGCACTATATTTTGCGATATTGTTAGTTGCATGACCGAGGCATACACCATGTAGACTAATTGGTTCGTTTGTAGGTGCGTAGATTGTCCAAGCAGCAAATGCTAAATTCTGGGTACTATGACTAGCGCCATCAGTGAAACCAATGTAGGATAGCGAAGACACCGACATCTGAAAACCAATCACAACACAAGGTAAGTAGTCAAGGATCGAAACCAAATAATGAAAAAAGAACACAACAATATGGTATAGTAAAAATACAAGCACTCGTGCAAAAATGATTTAAGCATAGTACTTTTTCAAGTAAATCCCATTTCTGGGTTCACTCAAAGGAATGCCATCATAATCCACTAACTTATAAGCTCCCTTCTCCAAAGCTCATTTGACAATGTAAGGACCTCGCCACATGGCCTTGAATTTTTCGACCCCTAGTAAATCACGATCTTGTTCGTAGAGGAGAACTAGATCACCTTCAGAAAAAACACGTGGCTTGACATGTTTTTCGTATTGGGCATTAACACATTTTTTCTGAATTTCAATAACTAGGGCGGCATCACGACGGGTTTCATCCAATTGCATTAGGTACAACAGACGTTCCTCTTCAGCAGAGGTGTTTGGGAGAAGTTCAACGGCTAGTTTCAGAGATGGTATCTCACATTCAATCAACAAGACAACTTCTATACCATACACTAACTGGAAAGGTGTGAACTCGATGGCAGAATTGACAGATGTTCATGTAGTGTCCCCAAGATTGCGCCCTTTGTAAGTATGATGTATGAAATGAATTTTAAATATGTGTTATAGGCTGGTGAGCCAAGCTTGTATAAGATGATGGGCTTATGTGAATGTTAGGCCAGAGAGCCTAAGGGTTGGAGGCCAAGGGCCTGCTTTTGTGCCTGTATGTATGTGGCACATTAATAAAATATAAACACCACTGCATGCAGACCGACCACGATGAATGAATGAAGGGGGACTGAGCTTCCATAGAGTGGGCAAGGAATTAGGGGCTGGAAGGTGGGAAAAGGGGCTAAGTGTTGAGCCTAGGGGCTAAGCCTAGGGGCTTAAGCCTTGGGAATAATATTTTATTATTATTCCAAAGAACATGTGCATTTTATGTTTTTTTTATCCTAAGTTCTTGGCAAGGGGAAAATGTGCAAAGGGGATGCATGTTGATGGAACACATGCAGTTCCAAGGGTAACAAGTGTCAACCCTGGTGCATGCGAATAAAACAACCAAGATGAGCCGTGAGAGGGGTTCCTCCTCCATTTGACCCCCGACTGCCTGAGGTGAACTAGTCTAACCTCTGAAGAGAAACCCTCATGCATATTTTGAACAAAAAGGCATGTATCTGTGTTCATTCTGGGATAACTAGTACATCCTCTATCTGAACAGTTTGAACCTATGTTTACCCCTGCGTGGATTGTTTGTCTCGCGTCCCCAAGAACCAGAGCGTGAGTCCATCCTGTTTTGTCGGATTGAGAAATAAGAGGTGACTTGCCATTGTTGAACCTGTTGGAAAGCCTTTGTTTACTTTTCCCATGGGTTTTTGTGGCCACGCAGTGCTGGACTGTGTGTGGCTTGTTGGTTAGTTGTGAAACACTCTCTCCCGGTGAGAGAGGTGATTGAGGTTGGAAGAACAGGTGGCTTGTCTTGTGAGCGACTCTCTCCAGGTGAGAGAGTGCGCAGAGGAAGGAGAGAACTCCTGGAAGGAACCCTGTAGCTACCACAGAGATCGGAGACTTCTGGTCTGGTTTGTTGTTGTAACCCAAGGCAAGGGAGGTTAGCAGTCGAAGGACTGTCTAGGTGACAAAGAAGGTTTTTACTCCTGGGGTGGAACAGGCATGTGGGGAACGAGAGTCTATGGGCAGTGAGGATGAGTGGTTCCTGGGAGATAATTCCTTCCTTGTGACTATGTGTTTTCCCTGTAACCTCAGCCTAGCCTAGGATTCCCTGCCTTGGGGGTGGAGCTTAGTTCCAGCTTGGGGGTGACCCACTGCTGAGCTGACGAGCAGTGTGGTCTAAGGCTGGGAGGTTTGTGGAAGGCCTGCACTTGGTTGGTGGAACTGCCATTGTTTCAAAGATAAGTACCAGATGATTCTTTAATTATGTTTTTGTATCCCTGTGTATTATAATTATCATGTATTTTGTTGTGCATTTGGATTAATGTTATTTCCATGGATTATTTATGTTAGTAATAATTTTTATTCTTACTCTGAGCTTAAATGTATTTCTTTCTTAAATGCATGTGGATTATATAATGCCTATATGATTTATGTAAAAAAGTGGTGCTACAGTTTGGTATCAAAGTGATTAAGCCTTGGCACAGAAAAAAGTAGCGTTAGAGTTTGGTATCAGAGCGATTAAGCCTTGGCATAGAAAAAGTGGTGCTATAGTTTGGTATCAGAGCCAAGGTTTCGACACTGAGCCTAGATGGGCCAGTTGAGTGGTCTTTGGACTGAGGGTGTGAGGAGAAATTGTGTCTGGAGGACCAATTCTGGACCCTGGAATGATCCAGAGTCTCAAGGAGTTACTTGATCGTGCCTACAAGCTCAGGAGGTATAGCGGTGTTGTGAAACCGCAACCGGTGTGGTCTATGTCCACAGGGAGAGAGGACTCCACACTAGAAGTACTGGAGCCTTAGGATCTGTTTGGGAGGAAGGAAAACCCTCGTGACCGTTGGATCTGGAAAGTGTGCACAGGATTTAAAAACCCTTTGGAGTTGCACAAGAGCGTGGGAATCACGATACACAAACTCCCGAAAACCCGAGAAGATCTACGTTGTAGATATGGGAGGAAGGATCGACCGTTAGATCTGGTAGAGTCACACTCAATTTAGTCACGAAAATCTTTCATATTTCGCAAAGTCAGGAGATGGGAAGTGAGGGAGGGGAACATCTCTGAAATCCGAAACCCAAAATCCCGAAATTATCTACACCGTAGATCGTAGGAAGGGAGTTGACCATCGAATCAAGTTGACAAGTAAACCATAATTTTAGGATTTTGGCAAACGAAAGTTCAAGATGTGAGATACACGGACTCCCGATGCCCGAAACACCGAAACAATCTGCGTTGTAGATCTGATAGGGGACCTAACCATTGGATTTTTTCTTAGAATGGACGTGGGTGCATCGATGTGTACCACATGCCAGAGAATTAAAAAGACAAATGAGAGTGGTGGGACCCAAAGACGTAACCGATGGAGATGTGGACCCTCCGGAACGTGCCACGTGCCACTGCGTTTAAGGGCGACAATTGTGTTGTGGGCCCGGAGAATAAAGTAAATTGGAATTTTGGATTTCGGGGATTGTAGTGACAAGGATTTGGAAGTCACTGCATAGTGAACTCCCGTGTACCGAAAACTTGAATTCTCGAAACACGAAGTCCCGAAGCCATCAAAGACTGAAGAACCATAACAGGTTTTAAGGGCGATAGATGTTTTGTGGGCCCGGAGAGAAAGGAAACCAAAATTTCATATTTCGGGGATTGTAGCGACAAGAAGTTAGGAGTCACTGCATTGTGAACTCCTGGGTACCGAAAACCCGAAGTCCCGAAATCCTGAAATTTGCAGAGCTGATAGAGCTCAGAAAACCTTCTGAAGTCAAATGTTTCTCACTCACGCTAGTTTATGATTATTGTGATTTTATTAAAGGTTTAAGGCCTAACAAACTTCAGATTGATTGCACATTGTGTGTGTAGAGTTCAACAAGTGAAATGACACCGGTTAATCGACATCGAGTATAGAAATGGAAGAGGTGCAGATTGCCTCCATTTTAGAGGACAAAAGAGAAGGAAGAGATGTCAACCTGGGAGTCAAAGGATCGAACTCCAATGGGCATGGAAGAGAATTAGACAAGGAAGGGCACATAATGAAAATAATTGAAGGATTTCAAAGAGATGCCCAGGAACACCAAGCTGATAGCCGAAAGCTCATGAAAGTCAGGGATCGACAGGGTGAATTCAACTTAAAAATGTTGAAGAGCGTGGAAAGAATAGAAAGGAAATTGGAGAAGGGAAGGGACTCAAGCAAAACAGAGAGTCGCAGAACCCTTGAGAGAAAAAGGAGATCAAGAAGTGTCAGGACCCCTGAGAGGAGAAGAAGATCGAGGAGTAGTAGCAGACATCATTGTCTCTCCCAGAAGCATCCATTAAGGAGGCACGCAGTAGTTCAAGCTCGTCTCCTACCAGAAAACACCGAAAATCTGGAATGGATGAATTGAAAGGGGAGATGAACAAGATCAAGCCTCCAACGTTTGATGGTGAACATAAGAAGGAGGAAGATGCCGAAACATGGTTGTTGGGCATGAGGAAATAATTCCAACTGCAAAATTATTCTGCACATGCAGAAGAAAGAATTGCGATGTATTAGCTAAAAGGAAAAGCATCCATGTGGTGGGATCAGTTTGTGCAAGTGCAACACATCAGAGAGAAAGATATCACTTGGAAGGAGTTTAAGAGGTATTTTGAGAAGAAATACCTGACCAAAAGATACTATGACAGAAAGATGAAGGAGTTCTTCGAACTCAAGCTAGGAAACATGACCATTGATGAGTATGAATGAAGTTTTCTGGAACCACTGAAGTATGTTCCATTCATCAAAGACGAGGCTGTCGAAATTCATAGGTATCTGAGTGGACTGCCACCTTCCATTGGTGAAAAGATTCAATATGATGATCCTAAGACTATGGAAGAAACAATAAGAAGGGAGAAATGCTTGGATGAATAGCAAAGAGAAAGGCCTATCCTTCAGAAGGCTTGGGATGACCAGAAGAGGTTTAAGAAGGAACAGAGGCAGAAGGGAAACAAGCCTCCCTTTTTCAGGAACAGTCCTTGGGGACAGTCATCTTTTAGAGAGCCCGGGAAAGTTGAAGGGAGTGAGAAGATGCCAAGACAACCAATTATGGAGTGTTGGGGCTATAAAGGGAACCATAGGTACAGATACTGCCCCCACGGAAAAGATAAAGCGAGAATTGTCCATACCGTTCAGCAAGCTGAAACAGTGGAGCGCAGGGATGATTTTAAGGATGGAAATTTATTTTAAAATGTAGAAACCTTGGCGAATATTACTAATCCTTCATATGCCAACTATAAATGATTGGCGATATTTTTGTAAAAATATTCAAATTTCTAAGGATTTTATATAGTTTTT
>ML793428.1:246502-265054 GCA_009831015.1 Picea engelmannii | reverse complement strand
ATTTTATATAGTTTTTATAAAATTTTGGCGATTTTTAAGGTAAAATAATTTTATCCTATAGAATTTGGGTGAATCATTTTTAAAATAACGAATCTCATTTTTGGAAAAACCATGGAAAATTAGCCCATGAGCAAAATTTAGCCCCTAAAATCATCCCTAAGTGGAGGATATGGGCAGCAGAATGCCAAAGATCTACGCAGTCCTGGACAACAAGCAAGCAGAATTTCAATCGCACATGATTGAAGTGGAAGGTATGATTAACAACCGACCACTCATTATTTTAATTGATTCAAGGGCTAGCCATAGTTATGTAGATCCTAGGGTGGTGGAAAGTTTGCATTTAACAAGAAGCAAACATGAAAATTCTTGGCTAGTGCAGTTAGCCACAGGAACCAAAAGGAAGGTCATTGAATTGGTTAAGTCTTATTCAGTGGACATGAAAGGATTGAGCACTAAGGCTGAATTGAATATTTTGCCTTTAGGCTCTTGCGACTGCTTAATTGGGATGGATTGGTTGGACCAGAACCATGCCCTTCTGGACTATCGTAACAAGAGGTTTACATGCCTGGACGAAGAGGGAAATCAGGTAACAGTCCAAGGAATTCCCAGAGCCGTGGCTGTTAAAGAAATCTCAGCCAAGCAGCTGAAGAAGTGTTATAGGAAAGGTTGTCAATCATTTGCAGCCCGTGTGGGAGAAGCATCTAGAGATGCAGTCTCGAAGTTGGAGGACCATGAGGTACTCAAAGAGTTCAAGGATGTATTTCAGGAGGTACCTGGACTACCTCCGAAGAGGGACATCGATTTTTCTATAAATTTGATACCAGGAGCAACTCCAGTTTCAAAAGCTCCTTATAGAATGAGTACACCAGATCTAAAAGAGTTGCAATTGTAGCTCAAAGAGCTACTAAAGAAGGGGTACATTCACCCCAACATGTCACCTTAGGGATCCCCGGTCCTATTCGTGAAGAAGAAAGATGGGACGTTGAGACTGTGCGTTGATTTCCGACAGTTGAATAAGGTAACTGTTAAGAACCAGTATCCTCTGCCAAGGATCGATGATCTTTTTGATCAGTTGAAGGACGTGAAAATATTTTCAAAAATAGATCTCAGATATGGATATCACCAAGTGAGAATAAATGATGAGGACATCAACAAGACCACCTTTAGAACAAGGTATGGTCATTATGAGTTCACGGTGGTGCTATTTGGATTGTCAAACACACTTGTTTTTTTCATGTGCTTAATGAATGGTGTATTCAGGGACTATTTAGACAAGTTTGTCACAGTCTTCCTGGATGACATCTTGGTGTATTCCAAGTTAGAGGAAGAGCATGAGAAACACCTAAAAATGGTGCTGCAAGTGTTGAGAGAACACCAGCTATATGCCAAACTGAGCAAATGCTCATTTTATCAAAGGAAGATCCATTACTTGGGACATATTATTTTAGAAGAGGGGATCGTTGTGGATCCTGAAAAGGTTGAGGCCATCCAAGAATGGTCAGTGCCAAGGAATGTGTAGAAGTTAGATCTTTTATGGGTCCGGCAAGCTACTACGGAAAGTTTATAGCCGGATTCTCAAAGATGGCTCACCCTATCACTTCCTTGCAAAGGAAGGAGAAGAAGTTGCAGTGGACTGAAGAGTGTGAGAGCAGTTTCCAGTGATTGAAGTAGTTGTTAACTAGCGCTCCAATCTTAAAGATTGCAGATCCAAATATGGATTTTGTGGTGTGCACAGATGTGTGTAAGGAGGGGCTGGGAGGAGTTCTCAACCAAGAGGGATTTGTAATATGTTATGAATCTCGAAAGATGAAAGAGCATGAAAGGAATTATGCCACTCATGATTTAGAGCTGGCAGCAATCATCCATGCATTGAGGAAATGGAGACATTATCTCATGGGAAGGAGATTCGAATTGAGAACAGACCACAATGGTCTGAAGTATTTATTTGATCAGTCGACTTTAAATGCTAGGCAAACCAGATGGCTGGAGTTTCTATGTGAATATGAATTTGATATCAAGCATATCAAAGGGAAAGAAAATAAGGTGGTTGATGCACTCAGCAGAAAAGTGCACGAATTACATGCTACAACCATTAGCATGTATAGGACTGAGATTAAGGACAGAAATTTGGAAGATGCAAATGTTGATTTGCAGTACAGAGGTATGGTAGCAAAGCTACAATAGCGTGAGAGACCAAAGACCCAGGGAAGTTACATCTTGGGAACTGATGGCTTACTTTTGTATAAAAACAGAGTGTATGTACCCAATGTTCGAGAATTGAAGCTGGCAATTCTAAAAGAAATGCATAACGTGGCTTATGCTATACATCCTGGATATCAGAAGACTATGACAACAGTCAAAAGCCATTACTTTTGGTCGGGTATAAAGAAATAAATCACTAAATACATCGCCAGATGTATGGAGTGCCAGAAAGTTAAGGCTGAGCATAGGCACCCAGTAGGGTTGTTGCAGCCTTTACCCATTCTTGAGTGGAAGTGGGAAGTGGTGACAATGAATTTTATCACAGGATTTCCCAGAACATGCAAGAAAAATGATTCAATCATGGTGATGGTGGACAAGCTTACAAAAGATGCCCATTTTATTTCACTGAAAACCACTCAAAAGGCAACAGATGTTGCTGATATATTCTTAAAAGAAGTGGCACGCTTGCACAAAATTCCTAAGACAATTGTGGCTGATAGGGACCCAAAATTCACCTCGAATTTGTGGAAAGGACTGTTTAAGGGATTCAGAATGAATCTAAACTTTATTACAACGTATCATCTTGAGTATGATGGTCAGACAGAAAGGGTGAACAGAGTAATAGAAGACATACTGAGAATGTATGTGATGGATAAACCATCAAGGTTGGAAGACTACCTGCATTTGGTAGAATTCGCCTACAATAATCGGTATCATACATCGTTGAATATGATCCCATTCGAAGAAATTTATGGAAGAAAGTGCAACACTCCAGTGAGCTGGGATAATCCAACTAACAGAGCAGTAGTTGGGCTTGAGCTGCTCAAAGAGATGGAAGACCAAATGATAAGAATTAAACAGAATCTAAAAGCTGCCCAGGACAGGCAGAAAAGTTACACTGATAGTAATAGAGCCCATAGAGAATTCAAAGTGGGTGACCATGTTTTCCTGAAAGTGAAAAGTAACAGAAGTTCCCTGAAGTTGGGAATTTGTGCCAAGTTCAAGATTTTGTGGGCCGTTTGAAATCCTGGAAAGGATTGGGCTAGTTGCATACATGCTTGCATTACCTACATCTATGATTGTACATAATGTGTTTCATGTTTCACTGCTTAAGAAATATATACGTAATGCTAATCATGTTATCGATTGGAATGTGATTCAGGTGGAACTAGAAGGTGTCCTACAAGTGCATCCTGTGCGCATATTGGACAGGAAAAGCAAACAGCTTCGGAATCGAGCTATAGAGCTTGTAAAAGTCCAGTGGACCTTGTATGGTCTTGAGGACATGACATGGGAGCATGCAAATGCTATGCGAGAAGAGTACCTGCATCTTTTTGAAAGTTTTTGAAAATCTTGCAGAGACAGTGTAAGGTTGCACTGAGGACAGTCCAAAAATAAGGGGAGGGGGATTGTAGTGTCCCCAAGATAGAGCCCTTTGTAAGTCTGATGTATGAAATGAATTGTAAATATGTGTTATAGGCTGGTGAGACAAGTTTGTATAAGCCAATGGGCTTATGTGATTGTTAGGCCAGAGAGCCTAAGGGTTGGAGGCCAAGGGCCTGATTTTGTACCTATATGTATGCGACACATTAATAAAATATAAACATCGCTGCATGCAGACCGACCATGATGAATGAGTGAAGGGGGGATGAGCTTCCATAGAGTGGGCAAGGAATTAGGGGCTGGAAGGTTGGAAAAGGGGCTAAGTGTTGAGCCTAGGGGCTTAAGCCTTGGGAATAATATTTTATTATTATTCCAAAGAACATGTGCATTTTATGTTTTTTTTATCCTAAGTTCCTAGCAAGGGGATGCATGTTGATGGAACGCATACAGTTCCAAGGGTGACAAGTGTCAACCCTGGTGCATGAGAAAAAAATGGCCAAGATGAGCCGTGAGAGGGGTTCCTCCTCCATTCGACCCCAGACTGCCTGAGGTGAACTGGTCTGACCTTTGCAGATAAACCCTCGTGCATCTTCTGAACCAAAAGGCGTGTATCTATGTTTGTTCTGGGATAACTGGTACATCCTTTGTCTAAACAGTTTGAACCTGTGTTGACCCCTGCATGGATTGTTTGTCGCGTGTCCCCGAGAACCAGAGTGTGAGTCCATCCTGTGTTGATGGATTGAGAAATAAGAGGTGACCTGCCATTGTTGAACCTGTTGGAAAGCCCGTGTCTATTTTTCCCATGGGTTTTTGTGGCCACGCAGTGTTGGACTACGAGTGGCTTTTTGGCCAGTTGTGCAACACTCTCTCCCAGTGAGAGAGGTGATTGAGGTTGGAAGAATAGGTGGCTTGGCCTATGAGTGACTCTCTCCAGGTGAGATAGTGCAGAGAGGAAGGAGAGAACTCCTGGAAGGAACCCTGTAGCTACCACAGAGCTCAGAGACTTCTGGTCCAGTCTGTTGCTGTAACCCAAGGCAAGGGAGGTTAGTAGCCGAAAGACTATCTAGGTGACAAAGAAGGTGTATACTCCTAGGGTGGAATAGGCATGTGGGGAAGGAGAGTCTATGGGCAGTGAGCATGAGTGGTTCCTGGGAGATAATTCCTTCCTTGTGACTATGTGTTTTCCCTGTAACCTCAACCTAGCCTAGGATTCCCTGCCTTGGGGGTGGAGCTTAGTCCCAACTCGGGGATGACCCACTGCTGAGCTGACGAGCAGTGTGGTCTAAGGCTAGGAGGTTTGTGGAAGGCCTACACTTGGCTGGTGGAACTGCCACTATTTCAAAGATAAGTATCAGATGATGCTTTAATTATGTTTTTGTATCCCTGTGTATTATAATTATCATGTATTCTGCTGTGCATTTGGATTAATGTTATTGCCATGGATTTTTTATGTTAGTAATAATTCTTATGCTTACTCTAAGATTAAATGTATTTCTTTCTTAAATGCATGTGGATTTTATAATGCATGTATGAGTTATGTAAAAAAAGTGGTGCTACAGTTTGGTATCAGAGCGATTAAGCCTTGGCACAGAAAAAGTGGCGTTAGAGTTTGGTATCAGAGCGATTAAGCCTTGGCACAGAAAAACTGGTGCTACATTTCGGTAGGCCCATAATGATGAAAACAACATTGTGTGCCAACTTGTCTTATGAATCCCTATCATTCGTCGAAGCATAGTAATAAGGAATTTTTTTATCGCTTCAACCTGTCGATCGGCCTGTGGGTAATAGGGGGTTGAGTTTTCATGGTGAAGACCCAACTTTTCAGTATGTTTGGACATCATGAAGTTTTGAAAATGACTACCGTGATCAGTAACGATAGCTTGGGGAACACCAAATTGAGCAATGATATAATTGAATATGAACAATGCTGCAATTTTTTCAGTATTATCGAATGTAGGCATTGCCTCGACCAACTTACTAAAATAATATATGACTACGATGATGTATCCATGCCCCCTGACCGAGTGAGGGTTACATGTCATGAAGTTGATCCCCTATTTCACGAAGGGACCAATGAAAACTAAAGGGTGTAAAGGAGCAGGATGAGATCTTATTTTGTTATTATAAGTTTGGCAAGCATGACATTTCTGGATGGAAGTAATAAAGTCTTTAAACAAAGAAGGCCAAAAGTACCCTGCTTGTAAGATCTTTTGGGCAGTGGCATACCCAAAAATATGACCACCACATGCTCCAGAGTGGCAGTCATTCAAATCTTTCTCAGCTTCGTCATAAGTGAGAGATCATCAGAAAATAGAGTCAATACCTCGACAATAAAGGGTGTCACCAAGAATGATGTATTGACAGGTGTGATACCGTATACGACGACGGTCCATACTAGATAGATCGGGACAGAAAGTTTGATTTTGGAGATAGATAATGATATATTTGTACCATAAGTCATCAGAACTAATCAGAAAAAGGTATTCGTCAGTTAAGGAATCCTTTGCCACATTTTCAGCCTCAGTGGAGGGAAGGTCACATATCAATTCGGAAAATACCAAATATTTCTTAGACTTAGTGCGTTCAAACTCTAAGTTTAACACATAGAGAATCACTATCGGAGTACTTTCCCTCTAGTAATTTGCATGTAAGTATATGTTGCATGGGGTTGCAATCGGAAATAGCAGTGGTCTTACATAATAGGATATAGTGACGAAAACGTTGGACAGCTTGAACAGCTGCCAAGGCCAATTTTTCACATGTAGGTATTTGGATTCAGTAGTCGTGAGACTCCGACTCAAATAATAAATTACATGTTCATCGTGTGGATCATCTTCTTGGACTAAAACCATGGCAATGGTAGAGTCTAAAGCAGTAAGGTAGAGGAAATAGTCTCGACTGTAATCGAGTGGGAAAGGTGGTGGGGTACGGGTTAAATCAAGTTTCAAAGCTTTGAAGGATTTGTTGGTAGTATCGTCCCATACAAACTTGTAACCTTTCTTTAACGATCGAGTAAATCCTAGCGTTAACTCAGAGTAATTGGGGATGAATCGATGCAAAATGTTTGCCTTCCCTTGCAAACTTTGAAGCTAGTGTAGTGTGGAAGGAGGAGGCAGATTAAGGATAACCTCAACCTTCAAGGGGTCCACCCTAATTCCATGAATTGACACAATAAAACCCAGAAGTCAGTCGGAATATACACAAAAAACACATTTGTGTTGGTGAAATGTATACGATAGAAACGACAACGAAGGAAGATAGCTTAGAGGTGTGCCGGGTGATCTTGGCAGTGCATGGAATGCACCGGTAGATCATCAAGATATGGTTGTACAAATTTCTTGATATCGTGAAATGCATAAGACATGGCGCATTGAACATTTGCACCGGAATTCTTCAAATCGAAAGGTAGTTTTGGTAGGAAAAGGTACCCCAAGGACAAATGAAAGCGGTTTTGTGTTGATATGCGGGAAAAATATTAATTTGATTATAGCCAGAGAAACCATCCATTAAAAAGAATATTTCACTCTCGGTGCAATCGTCGATGATCTGGTAAATGAAGGGGGTTGGATAATTTTCCTTAGGACAAGATTTATTTATGTCTCTATAATTGACACATACACAGATCGTGCCTTGTTTCTTATTTACCAGAACTAGATTAGATACCCAATCAGTTAAAGCCACAGGATAGATAAAGCTAGCCTTGAGAAGTTTTTCAACTTCGAGTTTGATAGCAGTGACTTTGTGAGGGTGGACCAGGTGAAGTCTCTTCCGAACGGGTTTAGCGTCCGAGTATGTTTTAATCTCATGTACAATGATATCAATATCAATACCCGACATCTCTTCATAGCTCCAAGTGAAAACGTCACAGAATTCTTGAAAAATGGATTTATAAGTGACGACCTCATCAATGGAACATGAGGCGCCAATGTGAACATTTTCAATGACTCCATGTTTGATTGATATGTCAAGAGGTACTGTGGGTGAAATGTTACTCAGGTTCCCTTCATAAAGCACATCATGTGTTGACTCGAAAACAAAGGAAATGAAAACAACAGTCGACGGAGTCGAAATTCGTTGGTAACTCTCTATGGTGTCCTGCTGTAGGAAAATGATGGAATGATGATGCCCATTGTCCCAGGGGGTGTCTTCCATAGACATGACTGACATGATCATCTCATACGTTGGAAAGATCACGTGAAATGAATCGGGAGATGAATCACAAAGAGAGGGAGTGGAAGGGGTGGTTGATTGAATGGCTTGATAGGTGGATTCAATCGGACTTAAGGGCATTTGTTCACCATAGCGAAGATAATCACCGGGGTTGGGTACTATCCATGGGTCATGAGACACGGGGGTTTCGCGAAAAGAGGTGGAAATCATGTTGATTGAGGCGACAAAGGGAGGTGGAATATCAGGTGGTGGGATTGGGAAAGTACCCATCAAAGTGGAATCTTTTAGGAGACCCACACCGACATTCTCGTACCCAAGAGGTGTCTTTGAGATAAAGGGTACGTTGGCTAGTACGAGAATCATAATTGAAAAAGGCTAGTTGGTCAACAGTAATGACCTTTCCTTGGTGTGGGAAATGTAACACACAAAAGATGGTAGACACAACTGCATGCATGGAATCAATCCATCTACGGACAACTAAGAGGTTATAATCAAGGGGTGCATCAAAAACTTCGACCTTGACATTGACCGATTTGCCTTCTAACGTAATAGACAATGAGGGGAGAACATCGTAGGGTTTAAAACAAGAACCATTGAAGGCCTTAAGTGTGTTGTGTGATATGGTGAGGGTGGGAGAGCCAATGGCCTTCCAACAAGTGACAGACATGATGCAAGTCGAGGCACCCTCGTTAATAATAGTTCTACAGATATTCTTGTTTTCTAAGACAACTTGAATCTGAAACGTTAACTGAGGAGGTAGCCTTGGAATGTGATCTTCCAGGTCAAAGATTATCAAATTTGTATCTGTGGGGTCAATTCCACCAATGGCCTTTAGTAGTGCCTTCCATTGCACGGGACAACTTTGAAGGACTTCGAGAGATGACATTGCATAGGGTGCTTGCGCCAGGTCTTCTACAATAATGTATTTATGAGCAGCATGCACATGAGGATTAAAGGTAGACTTTCGAACAATGCCCTTTGGAGGAGGGCGGAGAATTGTATCGAGACCCAGTTGTTCGGTATGAAGAGGACTGTTGGGAGGTGAAGTTGAGGGAGGCGGTTGAACCAACGGAGGTGGTATATCATCAATTTTCTCCTTTGAAGGAGAGTAATCTTTGGCCCAAGTTGTGATTGCAACGTCGTTCTTTTTTGAATCACTAGTACACATAAGCACATACAAAGTGGTGGAAGGGGAAGGTTGATCATGAATGACCAATTGAGCCTGTTGTTGAGAAGGGAAAGGTTGTGACAAAACAACAAGTGTAGGAGGTTTTTCGGTCCCTTGGAGGAACTTAGTGACCTCGACACGTCTTGGAAAATATTTCGTGTAGTGATCATCACCACATATAAGGCAAGGATATCAGGTTTTACGCTTATCCTTATCATCATCAGATTGTGTTTTGGTTTTTTCAGATTGTGGATTATTATTTTTATCCTCTTTAGTCTTACCCTTTCTTTTTTTAGATTTATTTTTACCAATAGGGGTGGATTGAACCGAATTAACCTCGAAGGTTTTACCAGTGGAAGGAGTAGGAGATCGATCATGTTGAACATTAGAAGCATTATATTTGGGGTTGGTGTGAGGGGTATGCATGGATGGAGCTTCAACATGGAAAGTACCAATCACACCATCAACAGCATGAGAAGTTGTCGGGGTTGTTGAGGTAGCGGTGGTAGAAGGACAAGGAGCGTGAGGGAGCAAGTCGTAGAAAGTGTTTGTTTATGAATAAACGAGATCTAGGTATTGAGCGCAACTAGTCGCCTATTCTTCAGTGACAATGCCACCCATGGAAATATCATGAGAGTTTTTATTCATGAATGATTTGGTGAACCATTCAGACAATAACTGATCAAGAAGGTCGAGGTTGATCAAACGTCATCTTCATCTCCACCCATGGATGTGATCAAAAATATGAGTGGCTGAAGATTGCCTAAAGGAACTCAAGATCTCAGTTCCTATCTTGTAGAGGATTGACAGTTGGTAATGTGTGAGAAAATCCATGGCTAGGGTATTGAATTCGTTGAAAAAGCCTCATGGTAATTCTATGTACCACTTTGCAGCCAAACCTGTAAGAGTTCGTTGGAAGAGTCATAACCGAATGGATTCATCCATCAAAGATTTGGACGAACACCAAAGGTGAAAATTCATAACATGGTTGTTTGGGTATTCTCCCGGTTTACCGTCAAATTTGGGTATGGTAGAAGGTAGATTGGTTAGTATAACGGGCTAATGGGGAGAATGTAAGATAGGGCCATTCAAGATTCTAGACAAGTCAGGTATATCCAAAGTGGCTAAAAAGGGAAACTGTCTATTCACGTGAGGGTATTGGTGACTTTGGGGGGGGAGTCTCATCGTTATACCAGTGGGACCGTAAGCAGTCTGCACGTAAGGTGAAGGTCCTGACAGATTTGGACGTCAATGTGGAGGCATGTAGCCCATCGGGTTGGGTTGGTTGGAAATTTTCCATTGAAAAGGGACACTAGAGTGAACATGTGGACCTGAAGTGGGATTCAAAGAACCTGGATATGGTTGGCCCAATTGAGGGGGTGCAAAAGAGTTGACTTGAGGTTGTTTCCCCCCATATGATTGTGGATTTCCTTGGGCAAGAAGACTCCAAAGTTGGGCTAGCGATCCTGGTGAGTTTTGTCCATACAGTGGGTTATATATTCCACCCTGAGGTTTTCCTCCAAGTGGAGGTTGCCCCCCAACGTTTAGTGGTGCCCCAAACTGAGGTTGACCTCCAAATTTGGGTTTCCCCCTAGCGTGAGATTTCCCTCCAACAAGAATCTGGTAACTAGAAGTGGAACGAGAGATGGGTGTTTCCAATTGGATTGGAACCACTAGGGCCAGATCCCCCTAGAAAAGGTGGATAAGACCCTCCGGAGAGGACCTGGGACGGTATAGGAACAAAACTGGCAGCATCATTGTACCCAGGTGGGACAACAAATCCAGAAACTCCAGATGGAACCTAGGTAGGGACGATGGTGGAAGGATTCAACGCTTGATACCCAGGAGGAAGTGACGAGATAGGTCTATAAAAAAGTGGTGTACCAATGGGGGCTTGGTTAACCACCACATTCCTAGTAGGAATAGTCATAGCATGTGGTACCATAGTAGCATGGGCCATCTAGAAAGAAAAAGTCGAGCTAGGACCAACTAGTTGTGTGTCTGAAAAGGCGGTGGCACTATTGGATGTACCAGAAAAGTGGTCTAAAGGTACCGTGTAGGTAACAGATGTCGCAGGCAGTTGTGATATGATAGGTGAACTGGGACCTTCTCCCAAATTGTCGTAAAGGTCTCACACTATACGAGGTGAGTTTCTAAATATGTCAGTAGTCCAAAGGGGATTCTCACCTTCAGGTCCGGTAAGGGGACTGGTTGGTATTACAGAAGTTTCAACAACAAGATCTCCAGATGAATTTAGTTGGAGAATACGTCTCTTGTATCCATGAGTAAGTCGGAAAGCCTCTAGAGAATCTGAAACAATTCGGAAATTTTCTAAAGAGGTGGTTTGTTCCACTTGTGAAGATACGGTGTCAGGGATCTCGCTCTAGTCAAGAGATCCCTCTGGTGTGTGAGGAGGTAAAGTGAGATAACCTTCTGGATCTTTTGGGGGTAGCCCTCGCATCTTGTGTGAACGACGTGGAGGGTCAATGTTGGTCGAACCAAATATTTTACGGAAAAAATCTATGGCTAACTACGGAAACAAGCATCACTCGCTAATAGAATCTAGAAATCAAACCAATCAAAAAAACCTTCTTATTTCGAAGGCACTAGTTGGTGATGAAGTCCAACGTCGCAAAGTCAAGACAAGAAGGGGCTAGGATAGAGCAGGTGGAAAAGTTATGTTGACAACCTTCTTAACAAAATTACACCCTGGTGCAAGCTCCCACACATAATCGTGGGTATACCTTCCAAGGAGCTTGAGTGAGTTTGGCCAATGTCGATTCCAGGTACTGTGAAGACTTTCCCCTCCACAGTCACCTTGTGTAACAATTGCTAAAGAGATAGGCTACTAAGGTCACCAACTACAAGAATGATGCCTGGGAAAACAATCAACAATCCGATCCACACACAAAGGCAGGGTATCTAGCCCAAAGTAAACTCGAAAGGTTTCCACTCATAATTGTGGGTATACCTTCAAGCGACCCCTATAATATGCACAATATCTACACAAAGACCAACAAAGCAGGGTGAGTAACTATGCAAGTCTTAATGCGACCTTAGCTTTGACCCTTGTTTGAGAAGGGCTTCCCATGACAAAATGTTGCAAATGGATTTCAACACTCCCTATCACAAGATGCTACAGTGTGTTTTATTCTTTGGAGAGTGTGCCTCACAACCTATTCCAAAGCACTAGTCTAGCTAATGTTGGTGAGAAGAGTTTCTAGAAAATAAAATTTACTAATAAATTTTAAATTGTGTAGTGTTTTAATGGTTGTTGTTTACGCAAGAGGGAGATGGAAATGAAACTAATGTTGTATGAGACCTTGACCCAATAATATGCAAATAAAGATTAATGATGCAATCTTCCATTCAATGAAATCTATCTACAGTAGGGAGAAGGTATTTTTTACAGAAACACGAAAACTACGAAATGCAAATTCTTTTTTCTTGAATGAACACGATTTCAAACAATCATAAGCAATGAAATTTCTCAACTTTTCTCTTCTAAAAAAAAAAAATTGAATGCAAAAAACTTTCTTATGAATGATTACTTAAAAGAATAAATGTCTTTAATTCTTCCTTTCCAAAACCAAAATAGTTGTGTAATGAAGAAATGACAAGTAATCAAAGAAAATCGATATTCTCAACAAGTACCCAAATCAAACTTTCAATGAAGATAAAAGCAAAGATAACAAGAAAGCGTTTCTCTAAATGAAAATGAAAAATGACTTTCCAATCAATAATCAATCCAGAATAAATAAACAATCCAAAAATTTAAATCCAATCAAAGACTTCTATCAATCAAGCACTCGGATCCACAATCAGAGATTATATCCTTGTTGATAAAAATCAAGAAGTAAAACTGGAAAAATGATTAAGGAGAGTTTTTGATCTCTGAAAACCAATCAACAACAAGTCACAAACTAAAAAAATAGTTAGATACTGGCATTAAAATTTCCTCCCAGGTGATCAAAGCAAAATTGGGTATCAAAAGACAAGAATGCCCAATCCAAAAAAAATTACAAACAGGGTCGCATCCCAGTAGTAGGGTACAGTGCATAAATCAGGGATTTTCGTAGGCTAGCTATGGGGTAGGGTGCAGAAATCCCTCACTGGTCTAAATAGTCAGGTGCGGTCATCAAATGTTTCCATAGGCTATATCTGGAGTACAGTGTGGAAATGTCTGTAAATAAATAAAATTTGGAAAAAGGACAAAGAGTCTAAGTGTACTTTCAGATCTAGAGAGCCTGGATGGATCCCCCATAGACTCAGAGACTGAATTAAAGTGAAAAAGGATAGGCTAAAAGGAAATGGCCAACAAAAAACCACAAACACGTCGTTTCCCTAGTGGAGTCACCAATTTTTTTATTGTATAAATCGGTGAATGCAGACATAAACTAATCTCCATAGATCCACCTGGATCTAAAACAAAACAAGGCGGGACATGATGCTTTCCCTAAGTTAAAATCATTGAATTTACTACCACAGAAGGGATGAGTGACATACCTTTAAATATCGCTTCCTTATGTCTTTGTTGTCCTTGCTTTGCTCCGGTGCTCTTGTGAAATCAGATCTGCAATGACACAAACCAACCAAAGTGAAAGAAACAATAGTATATTCACTGAAAACTTAAACATGTGATCAAGGAGTCATGTAATAAAATGAGAATGATTTTATGGGAAAGAAACATGTCACTGTATTATATTAAGGAAAAGTGGAAGATACAACCAAACTGCCTTAATGTCGCAAGTACCTTTTCAGTGGCTCTTTGCTCCAACACACACACTTGCTCAGAATTTGCATTAAGATGATCCACAATGGCTTGATGGACAAATGGAGAGCTCAAGAATCAATTTAAATGGGATTCCTCATACACTCTTCATCCAATTCTTCATCAATTCTTTGCTCAATCTTTCTTAACCCTTTCCATGAGAAACCCATCATTATATAGGAGAAGGAGAGATGGTTAAAGAGATTAGGATGATCCCACCAAATCAGAGAATCCAGTAGGATCCCAACCATATGGACACCAACTCATATTCTAGAAGATCCTCTTCTAGAACCTTCATGAACTTCTTCCTTTCTTTAGCTTTCAAACTCCACTGCACCCTATCTATATAGAATCTTGCGGAAACCCCGTGAGCCAGGTATCGAGCAGCCTATGAAAATTAAGCATTTCCGCACTGTCTACTACATGCAGCTTGCGGAACCATTCTAAAAACAAGTTTTGTAGAGGAAGACATCAGTCACTTTTCTCAGGCAAAAGATCCTTTTGAGAGCCCGAACACATGACTGTAGAGACATCACCAAGGTGACCAAAATAATGTGTAACGTAGGCCCACTGTCCCGGATAATATCAGGTACTGGCAAGTATTTGGTAATGATGAACATATTGATGATTTCTTGTAGTCTAAAAATGAATTCGAGTGTGCAAATATCGATGTAGATAGTGATGATGATAATGTAAATAAACTAGATTTAGAAGATGATAGTGTAAATAAACTAGATTCAGAAGAAATAAATGACAAGGATGAAGACTCATATATCCTGCAATTGAAGAATAATATTTTACCTAAAGGGTTAGTTCCTTTAAAAGAAATGTTTGATTTCAACGACGTAGCAAAAAAGCCAAAAATCGAACCTACTGGAAAAGAGGTTGAGGAATGTAATATAGGAACAGATGAAAAACCAAAAATGATCAAGCTATCTAAGTCTTTACCTCCTGAGAAAAAACACAAATATATTGAACTATTCAAGGAATTTGTAGATGTCTTTGCTTTGAGCTATGAGGATTTAAAGTCTTATGAAACTAGTATCATACAACACAAAATCCCAATAAAAGAAGAACATAAGCCTTTCAAGCATAAACTTAGGAGAATCAATCCAAATTTAATGCCCCTAATAGAAAAATATATAAAGAAAATGTATGATGCCGAAATAATAGTCCCCTTGAGATTTTCAAAATGGATTTCTAATCTGGTTCCTACGAGAAAGAAAACTGGAGAAATCAGGCTCTACATTGATTTCAGAAACCTCAACAAGGTTTCCTTTAAGGATAACTATCCTCTGCCTAAAATGGATCACATCTTACAAAAGGTAGTTGGAGCCAGTAGGATCTCTTTGCTAGATGGTTTTTCTAGTTATAACCAAGTCCTTGTCCACCTGGATGACCAGGAGAAAACAACTTTCACTACACCCTGGGTAACTTTCATGTATGTGAAAATTCCCTTTGGTTTAATGAATGTTGGTGCCACATTCCATAGAGCAATGGAAATTTCCTCTTTGGATGAGCTTGGTAGATTCATAGTCATATACTTGGATGATGTAACTGTCTATTCAAAAAATGATGAAGAACACCTATGACACCTCAGAAGAGTTTTTGAAAAGTGCAGAAAGTTTGGAATCTCACTCAACCCTAATAAAACTCGGTTTGGTTTAGAAGAACGAAAACTTCTAGAACACATTATATCTAAATATGGGATCAAGATAGATCCTAGCAAAATTGAAGCCATTCAGAAGTTAGTCCATCCTAGAAACATTAAGGAATTGCAATCCTTCATAGAAAAAATAAATTTTCTGAGCAGATTCATACCTAATTTGGCAGAGCTCCTCAGAAACATAACAAATATGCTTGATGGGTGTTGTATATGCACTAAAAACACACTAAAAACCCTCAATTAAATTGTCAACCAGGGGTAAGTAAACTTAGAGTTGTAGCAAAATATATGCGAAAGGTAGAAGGGTTGGTAGGAGTATAGTCTAGCTAATGAAGGCATCTATCTAAGGCCAATCTACTCAAGAAAACCTATCTAATGAGAAACCCTACTAAGCAACTTGAAACTAGGTAACCTAAGTACTTTTGGGCCAAGGATCGATGGATAGTCCTAAGAAAACAAGTAAAAACCCTACTTGAAGCAAACTAGTTCATGAGAATAAGCAATAAGAAAAAACAACTATTTAAGCATATCAATAAGCGAATGACAAAAACAAACTTCTTTAACTTGCCAACCTATATTCAATGAGTAACTACTCTATGAAAGAAAATAAATAAACAAGCAAGAAAAGACACCTAACTAACCTACTAAAGCAAGTAAACAAGTAAGCAAAACAAACTAACTAACCTACTAAAGAAAATAGACAACTAACTACTGCAAGCAACCAAATTAAAACTTCTCATTGAACAACTATCTAGCCTAAGAGGCAAGTGGACTATGTTCATAAAACTTCAAGACTATTTCTAATTCATAAAAGGAAATCTATTTATTTGAAAGCAAGAAGGACTAACAACTAATCTTGAACCTATGATAAGCAAACTATTATCCGATCTATCAAACAAAATACTATATATCCTATAGCAGCAATAAAACCGTCTTCTAAATTATGAAAGCAAGAAACTATATCTTCTGATCTACAAGAGCAAGGAACTATCTTTAACCTACGAAAAACTCAAATATAATGTTGGTGGTTGTGTGAATGTCTTCGGTGTCGGATGATATCTCGGTGACAATTGACAACAAAGGACAATTCAAGCGGTATAAGCTCAACACTGATCTCAATAGCAAAGTGAAAGGTATGGATTAAACAATCCAACGAGAATTTAGCCATGACAAAAACAATCGTCAATTACCCTGCATATTCATGTATTAACCATCAACAATATAACGAGATCATCATTGTACTTCTATACTATGTAAGAAAAATTCATACTTAACTCAATCATTAACTAAGAAATATAATTGCAATTTAATTCTAAGAAGGAAATAAAATGAAATGAAACTATGCTAGATCTATTATAACAATTCAAACTACAATAAGAAAATGCTTAAGAATAGAAATTTAAAACATGACATTAAAAAGTAAACTAACAACTACATTAACCAACAACTAATTAAACAAGATCTATATTAAAATGAGATAAGCAAGCTATAATTAAAAACTAGAATTAACTCTATCCATCCATCAAATCCTTGTCAAAGATAACCCAAATAAAAACTATGTTCTATTCTAATTAATACTCAGTTTTAAACTTGACTATAAAATCATAAATAAAAGAATAATCTAACATCTAATTGCGCATGGGGTTAATTTAGATGTTTTCAAATCCTTTCCTAACTACAAGATCAATGCATGCTAACACAATTCATCATTCTAACCTACAAAAGAGAATCAAAGCAATTAAATTATAACAACAAACTAATTAACACAATAAAAATGCATGTACAGGAAATAAAGAGAATAACTTGTTGATACTAAGAGGGGGTGAATCAGTATCAAGTACAATTTAAAACCTTTTTCAACTTATACTTAAACCATTCAAATATATCCAATGAGCAATGAACAATAGTATAAGAGTTACACCAATATACCACAATACACCATGCACAATATATGAGAAATAATCAATAGTTATTGTTCAAGGAAAGTAATGACTTCCAAAGGTAGCTACAACTTCCAAATGTAAAGGGAGGGATAAACCTCCAAGAGGAAGATACAATCCTCCAATATCAAGAGAGATTTGAACTTTCCATCCTTGCCCCTTCCTTCCACCCAAGAATATATGAGAGATAATAAAACTTTACATTAAATCATCACCATTAACCAATCATCACATAGAACTTGATAATGCTTCATGAGACTTCTTCAATTTCTGAAATTATTCAATTCTTGGAGTACTTTGATCCTATAGATAATATTACTCAATGTATTCTCTAAAACTCCTCCAATTTTCACTCCTTGAATCCTCCCCAAAAAGAGGTTATAGAAAGAATGGTAGACTTTATTCAATTTTGGTCTATTCAGAATACCCAACTTGTACAACATGCCCCATGCTCAATATTTAACATACGATTGTAAAACTCGTACACAAGAAACTAAAGTCCGTACTCTTTCCAATGGAATTGGCCCCACATCATTTACATTAGGTATGAAGAAGTTATGACTGTTTTACCCGGAACACCTGTTTATTGACTAGTTTTGGGACTGGTCACAAACCCTATCTTCCATAGAGTGTATCTCCAAACTTATAGCGAATCAAGAGCTGAAACTTTTACCAGAGGTACCTTGATATGTATTCTCAATACCATATATATTTCACCATCTGAATCATTCTAGAAAAAAATTTATAGCAAAAATGGTAAGATGACCTGAAAATAACATACCTTAGAACACATCACCAAAAGACTTCATCCTCCCTTGAAATCCGGCCTTCTTTTTCTTCTTATTCACTCTGAAATTCGACTAGTATCAAATGAATGTATAATGATTTTTATTTATACCATTTATGTCACTTCCTTTTAACATTAGGGCCGACCTGACACTTTCTTATTTTGTAATTCTTTTCTTTAATTATCTTTAGGGCCTACATGTGCAATTCACTTTGTCATGTTCAAAAATTCATTTCTCCTCAACCATGAGGATCCACGTGACGTGCCACATACCACCGGAAACAACATGATGTATACTATCCATTCATGGGTTTTGTATCCGCATGTGCATTTTCCTTCATGTCCAAATACCTTCATCAATCTTGCAGTCCAAAACCCATGACTAGGGTTGACATCAATGACAACAACCAATATTCCAACAATCTCCCCCTTTGTCATTGATGACAACACTCATGCTCCCCCTAT
>ML793428.1:223636-236189 GCA_009831015.1 Picea engelmannii | reverse complement strand
TGTATTGGAACTTATTGACATATTATCTTTTATCTGCAAATTTATGTATGCCTTGATATTTTTTTATTGCATTGACATTTGTAGGTGGCTATCATCAAAAGAAATCCATAAAGAAGATATAAGGTATTGGAAGAGAGAAATTTTCCGACTAATGTGTCAAATGCAACAATATATACCTCCAACATTTTTCAATGCACAAGAACACTACCTCATACACCAAGTTGAGGAGATTGAATTATGTGGACCAGTGCACACAAGGTCGATGTGGATGGTGGAGAGGCAGTTGAAGTCACTGAAGACTTTTGTTAGACAAAGAGCACGTCCGGAGGGTTCTATGTTTGAGGGATATATGGTATATCAATGCATGGTGTATATTAGTCAATATCTACCTAAATTAGCAGAAAATATGAATGTGCCTTGCATTTGGCATCTCGACTCCATCAACAAATTTGAAGGGGAGTTCTTATTGGGGAAAGGTAAAATGAGGATTGTGAAAGGTAATTATTAGATGTTGACATAGATTTAATATATTACACATCTATTAAATTATTCATTTATTAACAATAACTAACTAATGATATTAAATTGTTATGCTATCATATAGTTTCTCGAGAGTGGGATGATTTACATTTATACATTGCAAACAACCTTGATTAGACGGAGCATTGGACAGAATATACTGAAGAACTTTCAATAGGTTATCATGGGAAGGGGTGAGTAAGATGATTAAAACAACATCGTCATTGAGATCAATTTCCTTGTCTTACATCAAGGGAAGTTGATTTAGCCTTTGGCTTAAAAGATAAACATGCAAGTTAAATTTGTTACCCACATTTTCCTAGTTTTTTCCCAATTTTTCAATGTATTTTGGTTTGTTTAATTATTGAAATATATATTTAGTAAGTCCTATATGAGGATTATTAATTTGCAATTTATTTTTTACTTGTTGTCCATGTTGCAGTTGAAACATCACAAGGTTGTGTGGTGTAATGGTCGTAAATTTCGTATCAAAATATTGGATGATAAGATGAAAACCTCGGATTGTGGGATAACTGCAGTGTTTAAGGTCACCAACATTTCCTCTAGAAGTGACATAAATCCGGAAGAAACTGAGAACAGGTACTATGGACATTTGGAGGATATAATTGAGTGTGACTTTAATTCCTTTAAAATAGTTTTGTTTCAGGTTAAATGGTACATGCTACAGCTGCATGAACGTGATCATGAAAGAACTGTTATTGAGCATGATAATGGATTTACCATGATTAATACAAGGGCATTTGAACCGGGCACAGAGCCTTATGTTCTTCCAAGTCAATGTGAGCAAGTATTTTACTTAGAGGTACCTGGTAAAGCAGGATGGTCATACGCTATTAGATATGATCCAAGAGGAAGACCAGTAAAGTATAGTCATGTAGCTGAGGATGAAGATAATAACAAGGAAGAAGATCATGATTATGCATATCAGGAGCAGGTGGTTGTATTCGATGTGTCAGACGAAGAAGTTGAAGAAGTTGATCATCCAAATGTAGGAGACGATGATATCATTGACAATATCGATAACTATATTAGCGAAAATGACGTTGATGATGATGTTGATATGAATGAGCCTTTCACCAATATCAATTTTGAACCAGATACTAATACAGATGTTGAGTTGGATGAAGAAGAAGATGTCTGATATTTATTTGTTGAAAAGAAGAGGTATGTGTTTATATCTTTTATATGATCTTTATATGTTTTTATTTTGTATAATATATTATATGATACATGTTCTTTATAATTTCAAATTAGGTACTATGGGAAAATTGAGAGTGATGTGAGGGGGGGGGGCATAATTAGAGCTTCTACCTTCACTTGGTTGCCCCTGTTTAGTAGAGAATGAACTATTCTCGAAACCAAGAGGAGATTTGCACGACTGCGCCTAATCATACCAATGATGTAGGTATTTCATCCTATGGATTTACGTTTTTATGTTTATATCCTTGTATAAGCCAATGAATGACAACCATAATTTAATTTTTTATCGTTTTTGAAAAAAATATGATCAATCCCAATCTTTTGTCAAAACAACATGCTGTTCTTTTGGCATTAATTCGACAATATAAGCCACTGTTCTGGTAATGGTCGGCATGGATCCCAGGTTCTTAGGTTTCATTGAAAAATATAAAATAACACCATTTATGAGCATTTTCAATGCAAATCCGTCGAAATTGCAGAAATCAAATTTAGCAAATTCGAAAACATGTCATACTAATGATGTAGGTATGTCATCCCAGGGATTTCATGTGAAAAATAAATATCTCTCAGATTTCCATCTAAAATTTTCTGATATGCCTCTCCTTTCTGCGGGATTTCCGTCCAAATTTGAAACAATATCTACATCGAAAATTGTTGATTTTTCTTTGTGTTGAAACAATATGACTCTCCTTTTTTCTATATTCAACTACACTTCTTTTGACTTGAATTTGCAGTTTTGAATTTGTGTTATTCAAATATTTTATTCAAATTTTACAAGTAATTGTACTAGGACTAGACACGGGCAATAGTGACATGTGAATACGGCCAACGTTGAAATTTTTTCAAACTGTTTCTGTATGCATTGAAATTTTACATGGATAGACTATTCATATGCCTTAACGATATGGGAGGGTATCTGGACTCAAATTTGACTCACACACCCAATTTCTTCCATCATCAATTCACCATGTAAACCATAAACCCTAATTTAGTGGAGTCATCAATTTTTCGGGTTTTAGTGTTCCCAATGAATGGATGTAGTATTGTTCATGACATGGAATGGTAGAACACATGTACCTTCTTAATTTTCTTACTTCACACTATGTGGGCCTGGTCATTCTAGATAGCCTTGAATTGAAAGTTACCCCTAGTTTTAGTCATCACCCTTCATGACACTTGTCACCAAATGATTAGATCACAAGGTTGAAGGCATATGGGCATTGAGATGAGGTTTTATAACCCTACAGTAACAAGAGACATTAATTGAACTTTAACAAGATTGAAAGGTGTGTGCAATTGAAAATACTAACAACCCAAAACTAAAAGGGATCAATACACAGACTGTCAATGAGAGGTGATCTAGTGGTGTGTAGGAAGAGGCCTAACACCTTCAAAATTATCATTCTTTTAACCCCTTAAACTTTACCATATTACCCTTCATCAATGACCCAACTAAACTTGCAATCCCAATGGAACATAAATCCTATCTCGAAACTCCTAAGAATGTATCAACCCTAATTCCTATGGCCCTTAGTTACCCCCTATGACTCCTAACCATAATCCTTTGTAACTCATAACCCATTTAACCATTAACACCAAAAATAATAATATAACACCTATCCATTATCCACAATGAGTACCTAGAACACATATGAACTTATAAAAACTAACCCTTAGAACCTCTATCAAATCTATCTCGTAACTCCTAAAAATGTATCAACCCTAAATTCCTATGACCCTTAGTTACTGGCCCCTATGAATCCTAACCACAATCCTTTGTAACTCATAACCCATTTAACCTATAACTAATAATTGTTATAACCCCTGTGAATTTTCACCCTATAATAACCATTATCCACAATGAGCACCCCTAACCATATGACTCATATAACTTTAAACATTTAAGGAATTGTAAATGACATAATTAACCTAGAACACATATGAACTTACAAAAACTAACCCTTAGAACCTATATAAAATCTATCTCCTAACTCCTAAGAATGTAACCCCACATTCCTATGACCCTAAATGTAGGAGACGACGATCTCATTGGCGATATCGATAACTATATTAGCGAAAATGATCATGATCATGATGTTGATATGAATGAGCCTTTCACCAATATCAATTCTGAACTAGATCCTGATACATATGTTGAGTTGGATGGAGGCATATGGGCCGAATTGGGATGAGGATTTATAACCCTACAGTAACAAGAGACATTAATTGAACTTTGACTAGATTGAAAGGTGCGTGCAATTGAAAATACTAACAACCCAAAACTAAAAAGGATCAATACACAGACTGTCAATGAGAGGTGATCTGGTGGTGTGTAGGAAGAGGCTTAACACCTTCAAAATTATCATACTCCTTCAACTATCCACATCTATGTATAATTCTAAATCCTCATCCCTCCTTGATTCCAATGACCCCATGATTCTAGCGTGGCCATGCTTGATGTGGAAGTTTACACATTTCAAATTATGGGATCATACATAAGATAATGTATTAGCTTTAGTGGATCATACATATATATATGGGAAAAATCCAACTAGAAGAAGATGCTTCATTTGTTAACTCAATATGTAATCGGTTACAAATGCTTCATTTGTTAACTCAGATCTTCCCTTCTTAATCTTAGGCTCTACTTTCCATTATCAAACTACAAATAGATCCATTTATAATATTTAGAGGATATAACCACACTCCCCTCATAATTTATAAGCTACCCTGCATAGGTTTCAATTTTACAAGGAGTGTTTGAGGAAAATCAAGCTCAAACAGATCAGGCTAAGATTCAATCCTCCTCTCCCACTACATCCCACACCTCTAGGAAATTTGGATGAGGAAAAGGAGAAGGAATATTTGAAAGAAAATAGACAAAAATGTAGGGTTATACCATGTCAAAGGTGTCATTACTCATTTTGTGTCCTATGACCTTAGGGATGCTTGTAAGGAACAAAAATAATGGGACGAAAAAAGAGGCAAGGTAAATGACATAATCCACATGAGACATTTTTTATTCTATAATATATGTCTCTCTACACCCCTGTCCTCTGTCTCTCAGGCGTAGAATTAGAAATTTGGGTAGGAAAACCAACATCGAGTGGTTTCTTATCATTTATGTCAAACTCCTTATAACCCTTAACTCATATTTCTTACAATCCTTAAAACTGAACACTCTAACATATAACAACATATTTTTAATCCTTATAACCCCTTAAACTTTACCCTATTACCCTTCATCAATAACCCAACTAAACTTGTAATCCCAATGGCACATAAACCCTATCTCGAAACTCCTAAGAATGCATCAACCCTAATTCCTATGACCCTTAGTTACCCCCTATGATATAACACCTATGCCTTAACCTTTATAATCTTAGACAACTAACACCAATAAAAAGTATTTATTCTAACCTCTAACCTTTATAATTGTAACACCTATACATCTCCTAACCCTTACTTTGAATAACACCTATAACTCCTAATTGTTATAACCCCTGTGAATTTTAAACCTATAATAACCATTATCCACAATGAGTACCCMTAACCATATSACTCATATAACMCATATTATTGMAATCTTGKAGTCCATATAAAMYCAAAWAAMCAACCCCTTAAACYCCCAWTTTCTAACATATATCADTKCCTAACTCTTACAACTCTTAACCCCTAACCCTTATCAACACCAATACATATAACCCTCAACCTAAAGCTCTTATAACCCTTAAACCCAAATCCTATAACATACAACACCTAATGAGGAACCCTCATATCCTCCTTAAACCTAACCCTAATGCTATTCCCTTAACCCCTACTAATCCATAGGATTCAAAGGATGGTGGTTTTGATGCTTCTATGGGTGTTAAAATAAATACTTGAGATTTTCCATTTTTGATATGACCCATCCACCCCCTAATGCTAGGAGAAAGGCATCCATAATGTTTTTTAAAGATTTGGATTCCTTATAGATGTGGGAGGGGATCGTTATCCATTTTTTAAAAGGAACAACGAACAAACATTATACTAGGTCTAGACATGGGCAATGGTGACCTTTGAATGGGGCCAACATTGAATTTTTTTCAAATTGTTTCTGTATGCACTGAAATTTTACATGGATAGACTATTTGCATGCCTTAATGATATGGGAGGATTTCTGGACTAAAATTTGACTCACACACCCACTTGTTTCCATCATCAATTCATCAATTCAATGTGGGCCACTTTTTAACAATATTCCATGTTGTGCATATGAGAGATATTTATATAAACAATTTTTTCTAGAACAATCCACATCTATGGTGTCGCGGAAGGTGGGATTCCCTACAAATGATTTGGGTGATTTTTTTCAAATAAGGGTTGTATGTGGTTGTTCACAATGCAAAGGAATAAGAAACATCTCTTGTTGAGTAAGTGCTAAAGAATTATTTTCAAGATAAACTTGTAGATGTTGATGGAAGTATATCTCATATAGTTATTCCTAACCCCATAAGCGAAGTTGGGCATATAAGGGAAAAAACTAATTTTAAGATTTTTCTTGAGCCTGTGAGAAATGTGTCTATCATAGCCAACCCAAGCATGTTTCCTACTATCCCATAATGAAGTGCTAAGTGTTTAGATACCCAAGAATCAATTGTTGGACCTATTATTAAAACTAGGCGATTCAAGGTGGTGGGTGCAATAGTGAAGAGTTTGCTAAAGATAAATACACAATAAAATATTTCGCAATATGATGTTATGGAAGACCTTTTAGATATTTCTTTACCTCCAACTTTAGAATTTGCTTAAAACACTTCATTTAATCACACTCGTTTGTGCATGGTTCAAGGTTAAACCATTTCTTACAATTCGATAACTTTTTCCTTTTGTGGTAACAACTATGTAATTTCCCCCTCTAAAATGCTCATGTACTTGAAACCGACGCATATAAATGACATGTGAATGGTGCCAATGTCATTTTCCCTCCAGTCATTTTCCACCACATTTATGTCACTTCACATCTTCTCAGATCCTTTCCAAATGACAAGCCCAACTTTGGGACCATCTCCAAAACTTTGTTTTTGAAGTCTTGCCTCTGCAGGGCTCAAGCATCCATGAGCTCATGGAGAATTTCCTCCTTCCTCTATGGTTTCATTCCAACATTGATTTTTCCTATGTTAGTTGTTCATGTTTCTTTCCTTTTATATAAACTAGTAGTACTTTGATTATCTCATGGAGTTTAGCTATCCATTTTCAATTTTGGTGCATATGCATGAATCACTTCTCACCAATTCTTGGGATCTTATCTTGTTCTTCAAGTTTTCAATCTACATAATGACTTAAGAAGTGGGTGATGGTAGATTATATAGACTATGCATATTTAATTGATATTAATTTGAAAAAGTGTTCATATCTTTCCATAAATTTCAAAAGAAACCATATCTTTCCCAAAATTTTGAAAAAGTAATTGGATGGTGTGGAAATCAAAACAATTTTTCAATGCATTTACTATTGGATTACCATCATTACTGGAAGGAACAATGTTTTATGGATACCACCATAGCTCTATACTGTGATGATGCTACTCAAAGAGATTATCTTGACATGACTTGACTATTTTGACTGAGAATTCCCCTATCCCCCTGACTACAAAGGTGGAGCTTAATTCCCATGAATATTGAAAGAAACTTACAAATTCAAACGATTTATTCTCAACTCAATTAACTCAATACTTCCTAAACCACAAGGTTAAGTTTTATTAAATTAATACAATCAGATTGTCTTGGTAGAATGGAAAGCTTCTTATGCCAACCCCCACAATATAAGGAATTTGTCTCCCATTCAAGAAGCCAAACTATTCAAAAGAAATGGCTTTGGATAGATTATTATTTATCCTCCTTCCAGTTACTTTTGATATGTCTTTATAAATATAATTGCATAATGATATTGGCTTGAAATATTAAAAAATGTATGGATCATATTTCTTAGGGATCAAACATAGAAAAGTAGAATTTCAAATGCACCTAAGACTTTTCCAGAGCTCCGAGATTAATTTGGAATGGCTAGCACATCCTCTTCAATGAGCTCATATAGCCCCATGTAATATAAAACTATATAGTCCAACGATTAGGACTAGGTATTTTCTCTCATCGAGAAGAGTATACATTGTCCTTTAAATTCTCCTTTGTCACAAATGTCCATTAACTATTTATTTTGAATTCCTTCCATAAACCTTGGAAAAACCCTAAACCCTAAACCATGCTCTTACCGAGCCAATTGTGCCTCCACATCATAATGAAAGCATCATCATGGAAGATAAGAAATCACACCTTATAATTTTTCCATCTAGAATGCTCATTCTTCATCATAGACATATTTCTGAAAGTTTAAGATACTTTAGGGTTCACCCACATGAACAATTTGCCTTGTTAAATCAAGCTTGAAGGCTCTGTTATGTAATTGTTTCAGGATTACTAAACACAAATACATTTCCCAATTATGAATATTTTTATTTTCTCCTCTAAAATAGATTTCCAATGCCTATACTCTCGTCCCATTCTGAGTTTGTATTTGAAAGTTACATCACCTAGAAGTTAAACAACTCATGTATTTTTTGTTCTTTTGTTGGTGCAATTCAACACCGCAGACCATCTAACATCACCAGTGGACGAAAATTGGGAGAACTAGATTTTTTTTTGTATTGGTTGTTAATGATATTCTTATATGTGAATGCTCAACATTGTTGGTTGGGTGTTTCTCTTGCAAACTTGCCTTGCATTGCCTCTAGAAAACCCAAGTATTTTTTCCCACCACACCTGTGTCTCTAGCTCTTTCGGTTTTGTTGGTTGGGCGCTCATCTTTCCAACTCAGCTTGCCTTTGGGCCCCCCTCTTTCCAACTTGCCTTGCATTGCCTCTGGAAACCCCAATTTTTCCTTACATTGGTCATTTCATTGGTTGTTGTCTCTTTCGGTTTTGCTGGCTAGGCGCTCCTCTTGCGTTTGGGTGCCCATTTTGCCTTGCATTGCCTCTAGAAACCCCAAGTTTTTTTCCCACCACACATGTGTCACTGGATATTTCAGTTATGTTGTTTGGGTGCTCCTCTTGCTAACTAGGCTTGCCTTTGGACGCCCCTCTTGCCAAATTGCCTTGCATTTCCTCTGGAAACCCCAATTTTGTCTTGCATTCGGGAAACGCCAAGTTTTTTTTCCCACCACACTTATGTGGTTGTCTCTTTCAGTTTTGTTGGTTGGGCATTTTTCTTGCGAACTTTCCTTGCATTGCCTCTGGAAACCCCAAGTTTTTTTCCCACCACACCTGTGTCACTGGCTCTTTCGGTTTTGTTGGTTGGGCGCTCCTCTTGCAAACTCGGCTTGCCTTTGGGCACCCCTCTTTCCAACTTGCCTTGCATTGCCTCTGGAAACCCCAATTTTTCCTTGCATTCGGGAAACCTCGAGTTTTTCTCCCACCACACCTGTGTCGATGGCTCTTCGATTTTCTTGGTTGGGTGCCCCTCTTGCAAACTTTCGGTTAATTTTGAATTTTGGCCCCTTTTCAAAGACTAAGTTGATTTGAAACTTCCACCCCTTTTGAGACTTCAACCATTGTTCAAAATTAAGGCCATCAGAACTATTTCCATGTATTTCATCGGTCATTGGCCACTTTTTAAACTTTTCCCAACATCCATACTTCGAACTTAAATCCATTGGAAACTCTAAAACATCACCCATCATGTAAATTCAAACTTCTTTCCATTGGCCCTCTTATAAACTTCAAGGCATTTATGGACTAGGTCATTAGGCCTCTTCCAATATTTGGACCATGTTTGAACATTAGGGCCAAATTTAACTTCAACCCATTCTTGAACTTTGGGCCATTACAAAATTTTAATCATTTCTCCAGCTTTGGCCCACTTCTAAACTTCAGGGCATTTTGGAATATTGATCTGTTTTTGAATTTAAGCCCCTTGAGCCATTCCGAAACATTGCTCATTGAGCAATTTTAAAACTTTAGGCCATCGACACTTTTTTGAACTTCAATCCATCCTACCACTTTTTAAACTTCATCTAATAACAATACTTTGAACGTAATCCCCCTGAGCATTCTAAAACAAGGATAATGGGCCACTTCGGTATGGGGGCATTGAGCCATTTCAAAAGATTGGGCTTCTTATGAACTTTTTCAAAACTTAATAGGAAGGCCATGATTTCAGGACTTGGACCTGCAACTTTATGCAACATGCAACTTTATGCAACAATGCAACTTATGCAACTTTATGCAACTTTACGCAACTTTACGCAACATGCAACTTTATGCAACTATGCAACTTACGCAACAATGCAACTTACACAACTTTATGCAACTTTACGCAACTTTATGCAACATGCAACTTTATGCAACTTATGCAACTTTACGCAACTTTATGCAACAATGAAACTTATGCAACTATGCAACTATATGCAACTTATGCAACTATGAAACTATATGCGACTTATGCAACTATATGCAACTTATGAATGTGTGAACTATATCCTCCTAATACAACTTATGAATGCAACTATATCCTCCTAATGGCTCTAAGTTCCTTCTTAGGGGCCTTGAGAGCCAACTATGGTGCATAAAACCTGTGAATGGTGCCCATATGGTGTCCTAATAGCCATTATTATTATTTAAAGCATACCAATGTTGCCCATATTCCTAATTGGAGGCCTTGATCTTGGTCATTAAGCACATAAGGTTCATTTAAATCCTAATTCCCTTTTCTCCATCCCTTGATGATGGTACAAGCCTAAACTCCCATATGTGAAGTGAAAAAATACTAATGGTCTCCAAATTCCACCTCGAGGCCAAATATCCCTTAAACATTATCTACATGATCATTCAATGGTTAGTTCATAGACCTTGAGGCCAAATATCTCTTAAATAATATCTACATGGTTATTTGAGGCCTAGTTCATGGGCCTTTAATTTGATAACTTTCATTGTGAGCTTAATGTTCTTGTTTTCTTCCCCTAGACATGGTACAGGCCTTGAGAACCATTCTTATTATGAAAAAACTATTAATGGCACCAAAGATCCCACACAGAGGCTAAATATTTTTACATATGTCTTGTGTTGTTTTTTGACAACTTCATCATTAACCTTAATCCTAAGAAGATTTAAATAGGACCTAAAAACCTTATGTAAACATACCAATGGTTCCAAATGCAACTATATTGCAACTATATTGCAACTATATTCTCAAATATTGATGAGTGGTCAAATGCAACTATATTGCAACTATATTCTCAAATATTGATGAGTGGTCAAATGCAACTATATTGAAACTTATGCAACTATATGCAACTATATTGCAACTTATGCAACTATATTGCAACAATTTTGTATGCAACTATATGCAACTATGTAACTATGCAACATGAAACTTATGCAACTTCAACAACTTTAAGGAACTTACGCAACTTTACGCAACTTTACGCAACTATGCAACTATATGCAACTTATGTTGCCTTGCAACTATATGCAACTATATGACAGATAGGTGTGGCAATTTCAATTTTATGCAACTATGTTGGTACTATATTGCAACTTATGCAACTTATACAACTATATTGCAACAATTTTGTATGCAACTATATGCAACTATGAAACTATGCAACTTATGCAACTATATGAAACTTATGCAACTATATTGCAACTTTTGTAACTATATTGCAACAATTTCGTATGCAACTATATGCAACTATGCAACTTCAACAACTTTATCGAACTTATGCAACTTTATGCAACTTTACGCAACTTATGCAACAATGCAACTTATGAAACTATGCAACTATATGCAACTTATGAAACTATGAAACTATATGCAACTATATGACGGATAGGTGTGACAATTTCAACTTTATGCAACTAAATGCAACTATATGCAACTATGTTGGTACTATATTGCAACTTATGCAACTTATGCAACTATATGCAACTATATTGCAACTATATGCACCTAAGAAGATTTAAATAGGACCTAAAAACCTTATGTTATTTCCCTAACCATGGACAAGACCTAAGTTCCATACATGGTGTGAAAAAATTGTGAATGACACCCATATCCCACCCAAGCACCATAGTCTATTAAATAGGATAGATGTGTTGGTTTAAGGCCTTGGTAATGGCCAATGAGCCAAAGAAAATATGTTTAGAACCTAAGGCCCTTTTTTTCCTCTCTAGTCATGGTACACACCTTGAGACCTATTCTTATTATGAAAACGTACCAATGGTTCCAAATGCAACTATATTGCAACTTATGCAACTATATGCAACTATATTGCAACTTATGCAACTATATGCAACTTATGCAACTATATTGCAACAATTTCGTATGCAACTATGCAACATGCAACTTATGCAACTTCAACAACTTTATGGAACTTATGAAACTTTACGCAACTTTATGCAACTTTACACAACTTATGCAACTTATGCAACTATGCAACTATATTCAACTATATGCAACTTATGCAACTATGCAACTATATGCAACTATATGACAGATAGGTGTGGCAATTTCAACTTTATGCAACTATGTTGGTACTATATTGCAACTTATGCAACTATATTGCAACTATATGCAACTATATTGCAACTATATGAAACTATATTGCAACAATTTCATATGCAACTATATGCAAATATGCAACTATATGCAAATATGCAACTATATGCAACTATGCAACTTATGCAACTATATTGCAACTTATGCAACTTTACGCAACTTTATTGCAACTTATGCAACTATATTGCAACTTATGCGACTATATGCAACTATATGCAACTTAT
>ML793428.1:164851-184475 GCA_009831015.1 Picea engelmannii | reverse complement strand
GGGGGGGGGGGGGTCCAAGTTGGTGGTTTTCCCAGTGCGAGCCCTCATAATGTGTCAGCTCAATGTTAACTTGGACCCTCCTCACTCTTTACCACTTACTGCCTACCCCTCCTTCGATATACCGCCAAAGCTCTCATCAATACCACCACCACACTTCGATGCCACACTCCACTACCCTGCCTACACGTCACACTCCACTCAGCGGTCGCACATCACATCCTATCCACTCGTTAGCCATTCATTACCGTCCACATCACCTCCATCCACCCATTGTCCAATCAATTCCCTTCCCTATGACCGTTACCCATCCAACTCACCATTCACTCCATAACGGACACCTCGGTCCACCATTTAACTTTGTTCTTTGGCCATCCCCGCATTGTTCATTGATTCAGACGCAGTCGACACCATTCTTTTGCATTCTTAAGACAACCTCGATTGAGATCATGGTCAACAAGAGCCATTAAACCTGGTAAACATAGTCAACATCATTTTTTGTTGCAGATATTCATTTGACAATGGCACCCAAATCTAAATCCTATGAGACTGAATAAAATACTTTCCTCCCTCCTCTCATTGACCTGGATCGTGGCCGATAAAGATTATCTAATTGCAGAGCCGAAGTGTGAATTCGAATTCTTCGAATTACACTTCTGGCTCAAAGATATTTTTTTAGACCAGAGTGACGAGATTAGACTCTGGGAGTCCAATCTCCCACTGTAACTGTTTCCCCAGAAATACCATTTCCCTGAGTTCACCCTGAAATGTCAAACACATTACCTTCCCAACCAAAGGGCCATTTTGTTTTCGTCTAGTGAAAATCTATTCACCATCACCCCTAAGACAATAAACCAAATGTTGCAGATACCCCGAATTGATTACGCCTCACCTTTCTCCATTGAAATCCTGACCGATATCTACCAGAAACTGTCTTTCTATTAGAGAGCTCAGATAGTTGAATTATTCCTACTTGAAAACGCCCAGTTTCCCAAAAATAATCCCCCCTATCATTCTTCCATCTTCTCAGTCAAAGGAAACCAGATCATTTCCTCCATATGTTGTTTGCTAGGATAGTATTTCGACGAATGGGTAGATGAACCCATTCTGGGTTATCTATCCATTTTCTCTACTGAAGAAAAGGCTACTACATAGTTTGACTACAACCAGTTTTTGGATAACAACATCCATGAACAACTGTTCAAGTTTTCCACAGAGGGCATGTTCATATATTCTTCAATATTGGTGTACATGTTCCTTTTCTTCCAAGTAGACAAATTCTCCTTCTCCCACCAGAAGTTGGATCAAGAAGGTAATCCTCAACCTATGACCTCCTCGACATCAATAGTGAGGAAGAAATTCAATTTCAAATAGTTCATTGACCAATTCTACCATCCAGTGGTATGCATGCTTAGTGGAAGAACATAACCAAGAATAAACGAGGCAATTCAGAGAATTCTACACTTGTCGGACCTAGCCAAAATAGGTGACTTGTACCTTTACCAGGACCATAAAAAAAACAAATTCTATGGGTGAGAACTACCTCCTTACAAGATTCCTAAATACCTACCTGTCAGAATATTACCTTGTAATACATCAAACAGGTGATCAATTCTGGCGATATTCACTTTGTGGCATTTAGGAAGAAGCAGCAGCTCAGGATCAAAGGTCAGATAGGTTCATTTATAAGTTTTTCAAAGAGAAGGAACAAAGTGTGCCAATGATTGTCATCCCACTAGAAGCAGTTCCTCTCACAGGAGTTAGTACAACATCAACACCACTACAATAGAAATTCCATCAGTTATCCCAGTAACATTCCTAGATGCTTTTGAGAAATTGGCATAGTCAATGGAGGAGATGACTCTACAAGGAGATGAAATCAAAAGACTACAAGAAGAGATCAGAAACCTCCAGAAACTAAAATCCATGTTCCAATCTAGTTACAACACAGAGATGCACAAATCACAGAGACTCACTCAAGAAATACAGAAGTTGCAAAAGGGGAATGTCATGGCCAAGACACTTTCAGAATCCAAGGAAAACATATGGATGGACATTAGCAAATCAATGGCAGAGATTTTCACACTCATACAAATTGTGTTTGAACAACATGAATTGGTGCAGAGAGCCAAACAAGATAAGGGAATAATTGGGAGAGAGGCCACTGAAATCATCAGATTCTTAAACTCCAAGACCATAGAAGAGTTAGAGGTTTTGGAAGTTGAGGATAGGACAGAAACAATCCTTGAGGTCGAGAAGGTTTTGACCAAGAAGGGATTGATGTTGCAACTTGAGGAGAAAGCCCAGACAATGGACATTGGAGTGCATAGGATTTTCAGCAAGGTCGACTCACTGCACAAGAAGGGACTTCTAGGTTTACTAGTGATCAACGATAATCTCATCACTTTGTCTAACTACAAGCAGAAGATCCTAGAAGTGGCCAAAGATGGTTCTAAATTCGCAGGCATACAAGGGAGCATTACTGGCAAGGCTTTCTTAGAAACATTACAGTTGGACCTGAGCATCCAACATGAGATAAAATACATTTTCATCACCAAGCCTACCTTTTCCAAGTACACAAAGATTGGTGAAACTTACAGAAGGTTACTCAAGGTTTCCATTCCCAGTCAAAAGAGATTGGAAGACCTATGTGCTTTACTTGAGCAGAGGTGATGTCGACATCTGATTCAGCATGAGGAACAATCAAGTCAAAGTGATGAATCACCAACCACTTTCCTCAGAATCAACACCAAGGATTCGAATAGATCATCAACAGTCCTATTATTTTGTAATTTGTAATCTAGTTATTTAGATTTTTCCTCCACCATATCCTAGTCATTAATGACAGGATCGGATGTAATTATTGTATAAATACTTCTCACTTAGAAGTATTGAGGGTTGATTTTTGTGCCCAATAAGCTATCTTTGTAATCTTTTGAGAAGATCGACCAGTAATAAAAAGGCTATTCACAGGATTCTTGCATTTGGATGGTGGTGATGTTTATCTTTCTCTGTTAATGTTTATCTTACTTTGTAATCATTTTGTTTTATGTTTCTAATCATTTAAAGGAAGTTTAATGAACAAAATTTGTCTCATGCACTATGTTTCTAGTCTTTAGTGATCTGCATGTTATTCATGTGATATTAAGTAAATAAATTCTTAATTTCTTCTTTTCTTGGTTGATTCTCTCTCCTATTCTATCTTTCCACCCCATTTAATCTTAAATGATCCAACATTCTCACTATCTCTCCCTGTGAAGAAATCTTATAAAAATGGTATCAGATATTAATCTTTAATACAGACCACATAGTCCAATGGATGTTTAATGCAATACTTCAACCAATCTTTATAAACAAACAAAAAACTCATATTATTAATACTAGCCTAATATCTAAAACGCAAACAGATCTAAATCCTATGGAGAGATCCCTCTCTAAAACTGGCAGGGCTAGATCCTAGTTTCGAAGTGGTTTATGTAATTTACCTCTGTTAATTTCTTCTTCCCTTAACAACCTCTAGGAATTACAGATTTCTAACATAGTGGCGACCATACTGGGGAACTGAACAATTAATTTTTCATCTTTACAAATTCTCTTCCCTAGATAAATAAAACTTTATTTCTGAACAATTAAAGATCTAACTTTCAAGAGATAAATGTTCAGAGGTTGTTGAATTTTGTATATATTAATTTATATTTCTTAAAAGTTTAAAGTTCCAGATCCTAAAATAATTCACACTAGATCTCATCCTAATCCAGAACCTGTAACAACAATAGATAATCCAGAAAAATTACTCAGAAAAAGGAACACAGTAGAAGGTCAAGTGAGTAGCAGTCTTGTTCCTAGGGAAAATTCTCTTCCAGAGAAACTTATCACAATCCAGGATATTGAGTTTGACCTACCTTTTGAGCACAGCCTTTTCAGAACCAAATCTAATAGCTTTGTAGAAGATATACTACTAGATCAAACCTTTCTCCAACCTAAAACCCCTGAAAGACTCTCTCCTAGAACAAATTTTGATCAACAAATCCTTCAAGAGTTTGAGAAACTATAAGATCTAGCTTCAAATCTTGACTAGGATTTGTCTAAAGCCCATTTTCAACAGTCTGTCAATATTTCTGCCATATCCATTGTTGTAGCTTCTATCAATCCTCAAGTAACTCAATCCATACCTCCCAGCCCTGTCTCTTCCACATCTTCTGTCACTTCCCCACCAATCACACAAGTTTTCATTCAACCCCCTCGACTAATTATGGCAGCAAGATATGCCCCCATGGTACTGGTTGCTCCTTTACATAACATGCCACAAGACTATCAAACTAGACTTCCTCAGTTTGATGGTACGGGAGCCTTTAATGCACAACCACATGTGGATAAAATGAATTATTACATGGATTTGCATGAATTTGATGAGGCCGATGTTCAAATGAGACTCTTTGCATAAAGCTTAACTAGTGAGGTCAACAAATGGTTTAAGACATTACGTGTTGATAGCATTGTTTATATTGTTGTTTTCCACCAGAATTTTCTCAACATATGGGAGGTAAAGAAAAAACCTCTCCAAATTTTATCAGAATATGAAAATATCAAAATAAATCAAGGGGAAATGGTACAAGACTATTGCATTTGTTTCAATAATATCTATAACACAATTCCTGTTGATATCAAGCCTCCTCAAGGGTTGGCCTTAATCAAGTTCCCTGATGGTTTCGATGTTGATATGTCCTACCAACTAAGAGAAAGAAATTATGCCACCTTAGAAGATATGCAGAAGAGTGTTGTAAGTATTGAAGAAAATCTGTTGGCCAGGATAGCTAGGCAAAGAATAGAAAGGAGAGTTACAATTAAAGAAGAACCTTCTACTTCTACCTCTACTTCAGATGTGAGAATTTATTATTTGGTTATAACTATGGAGAGATTAATGGAAAAACTAGAAATCGGAGATAGAAACCCTCCTAGAGAAAATCATTCTGCTCCTCAGATTCGAAATACAAATTTCAGAAGGAACCCTCCCCAGATGAGATAGGGAGAGCCTAGAGACCAAAGGGAATAGAAAGGTCCTGATCAACATCTTAGGCCACCTCTTCAGGAAAATTATGTTGATGAAGGGGAAGAGATAATTGAGGAGTTGGACGACATTCACATAAGCCTTATGGGGGTTAATGATAATGATTCCATTTTTCTTACATAGGAAGAACATGACTTGTTTCTCCTTTCACAGACATAAGTAAATGAGGAAGAGTCTGAACAGAAAGCCTTTGAGAATGCAATAATGGAAGTCCACAGACAATAAAACTTGAGAAGCAATAATTCTAATGATAACCCAACTAATAAGGCTGTTGAAACTAATAAGGTTGTTGAAGCTAAGAAAACCTCAGATACTTCTCCTAAGAAAGTCCTTGAAAAGAAAAATTCAGAGACTCTTGCCAAAAGAACTCCTGAATCTTCACTAAGAACAACTCAAACAAAGGTCGCATCCACAAGTCATCCAAGTACTACTACACAAAAAATTGTGGCTGATAAATCAGAATTGTAGAGTCAGAGCAGAACTTCAACCACTTTCAGCTTGGAAAGTGAATTGGCCAAACTGAAAAATTCCTATTCCTTTGACAGAAATAATGAACAAAAATGCTTATCGATCACAGGTGATCAAAGCATTAAACATAGAACCAGGAGTAGGAACAGACATTGTGAATGTTACTGATGATCAACCTGAGATATTGTTTCGGCCTGAGGTTGAGGGGAAAAATGAAAATGGTTATGTTCCTCTTTTTTACATCAGTTTGAATATTCATGACAAGACGTTACACAATGTTATGCTAGATTCTGGTGCTTCTCGCAATATTATGCCCAAGGCTGTGATGGAAAAGTCGGGGGTTGATATCACCAGGACTTACAAGGACTTATACTCCTTTGACTCTGGCAAGGTTAAATGCATAGGTCTAATTAAATAATTTTGTATTACCTTGGCACAAATCCCAACTAAAAGCATGTGGATGGATATTGTAGTTGCATACATTCCTTCGAAATATGGTATGTTACTATCTCGATCATGGGGTGCCAAGTTAAAGGGTACTTTACAATTAGATATGTATTATGCCACCATTCTTGTATTTGGTCAACATAGAAGATTGTACAGAGAGACTCTGATGAAATACATGGTCAGCAGTAAAGAGAAACCACATAACTATCCTTTGTACTATGTTCATTCTGACCTGGACGCATTCATTTTATATAATGATGGTAACTTAGACAATCAAATTGCACAATTGGAAGATGATGTGTCTGTCTTGGAGGAAAGTAAAGCAATCCCTGAGGAAAGTAGAACGACGACAACAAAAACTGATGAACCAGCAGGGGCTCTCTGGAGTATGGATTTCGATGGAGCAGTCAATAGGGAAGGAGTTGGAACTAGGGTGTGGGTGCATAATCATAAAGCGAGGTATTCAGAAAGTCACTCTTATAAATTAAATTTCCAGTGCACCAATAACATAGCTTAGTATGAAGCACTGATGCTCGGCCTGAAGTTATTTAAGAAACTTGGTGCCAAAAGGATTATGGTAAGAGGCGATTCTGAACTTGTCATTAAACAAATCAAAGGTGAGTATTCTACCAAACATCCTAGACTCAGAGCTTATAGAAATGTTGTTTTTTATTTTCTACAACGTTTCACTGAAATTGACTTGTAGGTAATTCCCAGAGGCCAAAACATACTTGCAGATGGATTGGCTACTTCGGAAACCACTTGTAAAATACCTTTCCATCCAAATCACCAATACACTATGGAGGTGAAATACAAGCCCACTGTCCCGGATAATATCAGGTACTAGAAAGTATTTGGTAATGATGAACAGATTGATGATTTCCTGCAGTCTAAAAATGAATTCGAGTGTGCAAATATTGATGCAGATAGTAATGATGATAATGTAAATAAAATATATTTAGAAGATGATAATGTAAATAAACTAGATTTAGAAGAAATAAATGAAAAGGATGAAGACTCAGATATCCTGCAATTGAAGAATAATAATTTACCTAGAGGGTTAGTTCCTTTAAAAGAACTGTTTGATTTCAATGACTTAGCAAAAAATCCAAAAATTGAACCTACTAGAAAAGAGGTTGAGGAATGTAATATAGGAACAGATGAAAAACCAAAAATGATCAAGCTATCTAAATCTTTACCTCCTAAGAAAAACACAAATATATTTAACTATTCAAGGAATTTGTAGATGTCTTTGCCTTGAGCTATGAGGATTTAAAGTCTTATGACACCAGTATCATACAACACAAAATCCCAATAAAAGAATAACATCATCCTTTCAAGCAGAAACTTAGGAGAATCAATCCAAAGTTAATTCCCCTAATAGAAAAAGAGATAAAGAAAATGTATGATGCCAAAATAATAGTCCCCTTGAGATTTTCAAAATGGGTTTCTAATCTGGTTCCTACGAGAAAGAAAACTGGAGAAATCAGGCTCTACATTGATTTCAGAAACCTCAACAAGGTTTCCCTTAAGGATAATTATCCTCTACCTAAAATGGATCACATATTACAAAAGGTAGTTGGAGCCAGTAGGATCTCTTTGCTAGATGGTTTTTCTATATATAACCAAGTCCTTGTCCACCTGGATGACTAGGAGAAAACAACTTTCACTACACCCTGGGGAACTTTCATGTGTGTGAAAATGCCCTTTGGTTTAATGAATGTTGGTGCCACATTCCAGAGAGCAATGGAAATTGCCTTTGTGGATGAGCTTGGTAGATTCATAGTCATATACTTGGATGATGTAACTGTCTATTCAAAAACTGATGAAGAATACCTACAACACCTCAGAAGAGTTTTTTAAAAGTGCAGAAAGTTTGGAATGTCACTCAACCCTAAGAAAACTTTGTTTGGTTTAGAAGAAGGAAAACTTCTAGGAAACATTATAAATAAATATGGGATCAAGATAGATCATATCAGAATTGAAGCCATTCAGAAGTTATTCCATCCTAGAAACGTTAAGGAATTGCAATCCTTCATAGGAAAAAAAAAATTCTAAGGAGATTCATACCTAATTTGGCAGAGCTCCTCGGAAACATTAAAAATATGCTTATAAAAGATACAAAAATAAAGTGGAACACAGAAGCTAAGTAGTCCTTTGAGAAATTAGAACAATCACTTACACAAGCCTCTGTATTAATCAATCCAGATTACACTAAAGATTTCTACTTATTCTATTTTTCCTCTGAACACGCCATTGCAATGGTCCTTTTGCAGAAAAAATAGTGAAGGCCATGAACAACCTATAACATTTCTCATAAATTCATTGAGATATGTTGCACTGAACTACAACATAATGGAGGAGCATGATTTTGCCTTGGTAAAATCAACTAAAGATTTTAGAGTTTACATTCTCCATTCACATACCATTGCTTATGTTCCTAATGCAGTGGTGAAAGATATTCTAACTCAGGATAACCCAAATGGTAGAAGAGGGAAATGGATTGTTGTGATCCTTGAATATGATATAGAAATCAAACCAACCAAACTGATCAAGGATCAAGGTTTGGCCAAACTGATGGCTGAACCAAATTTTCATTCTTTAGATATAAACGTTTTAGCTACAATTGATGAACAGGGAGAGCAGGCGACTCCACATGTCAAAGAGGTATTCTCAAATTCTCTATGGTACGCAGACCTTATCTTTGTCTTGCATAATTTACAAGCTCCTCCTGGTCTGACAAAGACTAAAGATAGATTCTTAAAAATTAAAGCTTTGAAATATTGCATTTTGAATGGAAATATTTACTGGAAAGATGTTGGAGGCATGTTACTGAATTGTTTACTAAAAGATGAAGCTAACAAAGCATTGCAAAAGTTCCATGAAGGAGACTATGGCGGGCATTTAAATTGGAAGGCTATTGCTAAAAAGATCCTTAGAGTTGGTTTTTACTGGCCCGCCTTGCTTGCAGACGTCCATAAAAAGGTAACATCCTGTCACAAGTGTCAGGTATTTGAAGGCAAAAGGAAAATTTTTCCTTTACCCTTGAAACCTATTTCGGCGGAAGCTCCATTCTAGCAATGGGGGTTGGACTTTATTGGCGAGATTCACCCACCCTCATCAGGATAGCATAGGTGGATCCTCACAGCTACAGAATACTTCACAAAGTGGATTGAAGTTGTACCCTCCAAGCAAGCCACAGATGTTGTGATTATAAAATTCTTGGAAAATAACATTCTATCTCATTTTGGATGCCCTAGGAAGATTATAATTGATAATGCAACAGATTTCAGATCAAAAACGATGGTAGAGTTTTGCAATAAGTATCAGATCACTTTAGGGCACTCTACAGCCTAGTATCCTCAAGGTAATGGATTGGGAGAGTCCTCTATTAAAAGTTTGGTAAATATCATCAAGAAAATGTTGCAGGAAAATAAGAAATGTTGGCACAACAAGTTGGTTCATGCACTTTGGGCTGACAGGATGGCCACAAAAAGATCAATTGGTATGTCCCCGTATCAGTTGGTATATGGAATTGATGTTGTCTCCCCACCTCTTTGGGTGTTCTTGTTATGAAGTTGTTGCAAGAAGTACAGGTAGAGCCTAATGATATCCAAAGGAGGATCAATCAGATGATCCAACTCCAAAATTTCAGAGAGGAAGTATATAACTAGACCAAGGTAATTCAAGAGAGCATCAAGAATATTTATGATAGAATAACCAAGGAGGATGATTTCAAATTGGGTGATATGGTACTAAAATTGGATTCAAGAAATTAGGGCAAGGGCAAGCATGGAAAGTTCGACAATTTGTGGAAAGGCCCTTTCGTCATCAAGACATATAGAGGAAATAATGCATTTTTACTCAAGGACAGTGATGGAGCAGATATTCCAGAAGGACCTATAAATGGAAGGATGCTCAAACATTATGTTCCACCAAAATGAATATATCAGTCACTCATCTCATTGTACAAACCACTTTTACTTTTAATTTTATGTCATGTGTAAGGTGATTTTTATCATATGGTTGAAGCCCAAAGAGAAGGCCCTAAGCCACTGATCTGGACCACCTGATTTATAATAAGAATAAATCTAATCAGGATGCAAAAAAGCACTGGAGAAGAAGATTCAGGGCAGCAGGTAGCTAGTTCTTGGCACCTCACAAGGAGAGCACCATCCCCAAGTGGAGCCACTGTTATAACCCTATGTTTCATAGGATCACCTAGTGATTCTAATCTCTTTTTTCTAGTTGTATTATATTGTATATAATTTTTTATTATGAAAATGATTTACAAAAAGAAAGAAAAAGAAAAAGAAAAAGAAAAGAAAAGAAAAAGAAAAAGAAAAGAAAAGAAAATAAAAAATATAAAAAATCAAAAGAGGGTATAAGATTGGCTTGATTCGTACTATCTAACCATGATTAAGTCCTTTAAATTTATGTAGATAGAATAGTGAATAAATTGGGCTAAACAGTTTAATCTTAGCCTAATTAGATAGGATAGTGAATAAATTTGGCTAAACAATCTAAGCTTAACCAAATGTATTAGGTTAGAGTAATTGTTAACCCAACAGTTTAATCTAGGTTTATGTGCTAGGTACTTAGATTAAGAGATAGGTTAGTATGTTTTGTTTCAATAAAAGCTTGTTAAAAGTTGATTAAATGTTTTTGGTTTGAGTTAAAATGATATATTTTTGACCCCTTGGTGAAAAAATAAAGAAAGGGGAGATAGCAAATACCCATAAAATGTTTTTATCCTAAGTTTGGAGGTGATATGACAGATTTGGTGCTTTGTGGCTAAAATGCGTGTTAATCTCAGTGGTTAATCAAAGAGCGCTCAGATATACAGTCAACAGTGAATATCGGACCCCCCGACCTTTCGTCCTTTAACGGTCATGCACAAATCACAAAGACTCACTCAAGAAATACAGAAGTTGCAGAAGGAGACAGTCATGGCCAAGACACTGTCAAAATCCAAGGAAAACATATGGATGGGCATCAACAAATCAATGGCGGAGACTTGTCCACTCATATAAATTGTGTTTGAACAACATGAACTGGTCTAGAGAGCCAGACAATCCATTGACAAGATAAGGGAAGAATTGGGAGAGATGCCCATAGAGGCCACTGAAATCATCAGATTATTAAACTCCAAGACCAAAGAAGATCTAGAGGTTTTGGAAATTGAGGATAGGAAAGAAACAATCCTTTAGGTCAAGAAGGTTTTGACCAAGAAGGGATTGAGGTTGCAACTTGAAGAGAAAGCCTAGACAATGGAAATTCGAGTGCAGAGTTATTTCAGCAAGGTCGGTTCACTGCACAAAAAGGGACTTCTAGGATTACTAGTGATCGACGATAAGCTCATCATTATGTTTGACTACAAGCAGAAGATCTTAGCAGTGGCCAAATATGGTTCTAAATTCGTAGGAACACAAGGGAGCATTACTGGCAAGGCTTTATTAGAAACCTTATAGTTGGACCTAAGCATCCAACATGAGATAAAATACATTTTCATTACCAAGCCTGCCTTTGCCAAGTACATAGAGATGGATGAAACTTAGAGAAGGTTACTCAAGGCTTCCATCCTCAGTCAAAAGAGATGGGAAGACCTATGTGATTTACTCGAGTAGATGTGATGTGGACATCCGAGTCAGCATGAGGAACAATCAATTCAAAGTGATGAATCACCAACTACTTTCCTCATAATCAACACCAAGGATTCGAACAGATCATCAACAATCCTATTATTTTGTAGTTTGTAATCTAGTTATTTAGATTTTTCCTCCACCATATCCTAGTCATTAATGAAAAGATCATATGTAATTATTGTATAAATACTTCTCACTTAGAAGTATTGAGCGTTGATTTTTGCACCCAAGAAGCTATCTTTGTAATCTTTTGAGAAGATCAACCAGTAATAAAAAGTCTATTCACAGGATTCTTGCGTTTGGATGTTGGTGATGTTTATCTTTCTCTGTTACTGTTTATCTTACTCTGTAATCATTTTGTTTTATGTTTCTAATCGTTTAAAGGAAGTTTAATGAATAGAATTTTTCTCGTGCACTCTGTTTCTGGTCTTTAGCGATCTGCATATTAGTCATATGATATTAAGTAAATAAATTCTTAATTGCTTCTTTTCTTTGTTGATTCTCTCGCCTGTTCTATCTTTCCACCACATTTAATCTTAAAAGATCCATCATTCTCACTATCTCTCCCTGTGAAGAAATCTTATAAAAACTGTATCTGATCTTAATATTTGATGCAGACCCCATAGCCCAATGGATGTTTAATGCAATACTTCAACCAATATTTATAAACAAAACAACAAACTCAGATTATTACAACTAGCCTAATATCTAAAACTCAAACAGATCTAAATCCTACAGAGAGATCCCTCTCTGAAACTGGTAGGGCTAGATCCTAGTTTCGAATTGGTTTTGGTAAGTTACCTCTGTTAATTTCTTTTTCCCTTAACAACCTCTGGGAATTACAGAGTGCTAACATAGTGGCAACCATACTGGGGAGCTGAACAATTAATTTTTTATCTTTACGAATTATCTTCCCTAGATAAAGAAAACTTTATTTCTAAGCAATTAAAGATCTAACTTTCAAGAGATAAGTGTTCATAGGTTGTTGAATTTTGTATATATTAATTTAGTTTTCTTAAAAGTTTAAAGTTTTGTCTCCTAAAAGAATTCACACTAGATCTCATCTAGATCCAGAACCTGTAATAGCAGTAGATAATCCAGAAAAATTACTCAGAAAAAGAAACACAGTAGAAGGTCAAGGGAGTAGCAATCCTCTTCCTAGGGAAAATTCTCTTCTAGAGAAATGTATCACAATCCAGGATATTGAGCTTGACCTACCTTTTGAGCATAGCCTTTTCAAAACCAAATCTAATAGCTTTCTAGATGATATAGTACTAGATCAAACCTTTCTCTAACCTAAAACCCTTGAAAGACTCTCTCCTATAAGAGATTTCAATCAGCAAATCCTTCAAGAGTTTGAGAAACTACAATATCTAGCTTCAAATATTGACCAGGCTTTGTCTAAAGCCCATTTTCAACAGTCTTTCGAGCTTTCTCCCATCTCCATTATTGCAGCTTCTATCAATCCTCAAGTAACTCAATCCATACCTCCCAGCCCTATCTATTCCACATCTTTTGTCACATCCCCACCAATCACACAAGCTGTCATTCAACCCCCTCCATTAATTATGGCATCAAGATATGCCCCCCGGTATTGGTTGCTCCTTTACATAACATGCCACAGGACTATCAAACTAGATTCCTCAGTTTGATGGTATTGGAGCCCTTAATGCACAAAAACATGTGGATAAAATGAATGATTACTTCGATTTTCAAGAATTTGATGAGGAAGATGTTCAAATAAGACTCTTTGCACAAAGCTTAACTAGCGAGGTCAAAAAATGGTTTAATACATTACGTGTTGCTAGCATTGTTGATATTGTTGCTTTCCACCAGACGTTTCTCAACAAATGGGAGGTAAAGAAAAACCCTCTCCAAATTTTATCAGAATATGAAAATATCAAAAGAAATCAAGGGGAAATGGTACAAGACTATTGCATTCATTTCAATAATATCTATAACACAATTCCTGTTGATATCAAACCTCCTCAAGGCTTGGCCTTAATCAATTTCCCTGATGGTTTTGATGCTGATATGTCCTACCAACTGAGAGAAAGAAATTATGCCACCCTAGAAGATATGCAGAAGAGTGTTGTAAGTGTTGAAGCAAATCTGTTGGCCAAGAGAGCTAGGCAAAGAACAGAGAGGAGACTTACAATTAAAGAAGAACCTTCTACTTATACCTCCACTTCAGATGCCATAATTGACTCTTTGGTTATAACTGTGGGGAGATTAATGGAAAGACTAGAAATCGGAGATAGAAACCCTCCTAGAGAAAATCATCCTGCTCCTCAAATTCAAAATCCTAATTTCAGAAGGAACCGTCCCCAGATCAGACAGAGAGAGCCCAGAGACCAAAGGGAACAAAGAGGTCTTGATCAACAAATTAGGCCACATCTTCAAGAAAACTATGTTGATGAAGGGGAAGAGATAATTGAGGAGTTGGACGACAGTCACATAAACCTTATGGGGGTTAACAATAATGATTTCATTTTTCTTACACAGGAAGAACATGACTTGCTTCTCCTTTCACAGACAAAATTAAATGAGGAAGAGTCTAAACAACAAGCCTTTGAGAATGCAATAATGGAAGTCCACATACAATACAAATTGATAATAAAGAAGTCTAACGACAACTCAACTAATAAGACTGTTGAAACTAAGAGGGTTGTTGAAGCTAATAAAACCTCAGATACTTCCCCTAAGAAAGTCCTAGAAAAGAAAAATTTAGAGACTCCTGCCAAAAGAACTCCTGAATATTCACCAAGAACAACTCAAACTGAAATCGCATCCACAAGTTGGCCAAGTACTACTGCACAAAAAACTGTGGCTGATAAATCAGAATTGCAGAGCTAGAGAAGAACTTCAACCACTTTCAGCTTGGAAAGTGAATTGGCCAAACTGAAAATTCCTATTCCTTTGACATAACTAATGAAAAAAAATTCTTACATAGCATAGGTGATCAAAGCATTAAACATATAACTAGGAGTAGGAACAGACACTTTGAATGTTGTTGATGATCAACCTGAGATGTTGTTTGGTCCATAGGTTGAGGGACAAACTAATAATGGTTATGTTCCTCCTTTTTACATCAGTCTAAATATTCATGACAAGACATTACATAACACTATGATGGATTCTGGTGCTTCTCATAATCTTATTCCCAAGGCTATGGTGGAAACATTGGGGCTTGATATCACCAGGCCTTACAAGGACTTATACTCCTTTGACTCTAGCAAGGTTAAATGCATAGGTCTGATTAAATATTTATGTATTACCTTGGCACAAATCCCAGCCGAAATCATGGTGATGGATATTGTAGTTGCAGACATTCCTATGAAATATGGTATGCTATTATCTTTATCATGGGGTTCCAAGTTAAAGGTTACTTTACAATTATATATGTCTTATGCCACCATTCCTATATTTGGTCAACAGAGAAGATTGTACAGAGAGACTCTGATGAAATACATGGTCAACAGTCAAGAGAAACCACATAACTATACTTTTCACTCTGTTCATTCTGACCTGGACTCATTCATTTTATATAATGATGGTGACTTAGAAAATAAAATTGCACAACTGGAAGATGATGCGTCTGGCTTGGAGGAAAGTAAAGAAATCCCTGAGGAAAGTAGAATAGCGACAACAAAAACTGATAAACTAGTAGGCCCTCTCTGGAGTATGGATTTTGATGGAGCTATCAGTAAGGAAGGAGTTGGAGTTGGGGTGTGGGTGCATAATCATAAAGCGAGGTATTCATAAATTCACTCTTATAAATTAAATTTCTAGTGCACCAATAACATAGCTTAGTATGAAGCATTGATGCTCGGCCTGAAGTTATTGAAGAAACTTGGTGCCAAACAGATTATAGTAAGAGGTGATTCTGAACTTGTCATTAAACAAATCAAAGGTGAGTATTTTTCCAAACATCCTAGAATCAGAGCTTATAGAAATGTTGCTTTGTATTTTCTACAATGTTTCACTGAAATTGGCTTGCAGGTAATTCCCAGAGGCCAAAACATACTTGCAGATGGATTGGCTACTTCGTCAGCCACTTGTAAAATACCTTTCCATCCAAATCAGCAATACACTGTGGAGATGAAATGCAGGCCCACTATCCCAGATAATATCAAGTACTGGCAAGTATTTGGTAATGATGAACAAATTGATGATTTCCTGCAGTCTAAAAATGAATTTGAGTGTGCAAATATTGATGTAGATAGTGATGATGATAATGCAAATAAACTAGAATTAGAAGATGATAGTGTAAATAAACTAGATTCAAAAGAAATAAATGAAAATGATGAAGACTCAAATATCCTACAATTGAAGAATAATATTTTACCTAGAGAGTTAGTTCCTTTAGAAGAATTGTTTGATTTCAATGACGTAGCAAAAAAGCCAAAAATAGAACCTACTAGAAAACAGGTTGAGGAATGTAATATAGGAACAAATGAAAGACCAAAAATGGTCAAGCTATCTAAATATTTAACTCCTGAGAAAAAACATAAATATATTGAACTGTTCAAGAAATTTGTAGATGTCTTTGCTTGGAGTTATGATGATTTAAAGTCTTATGACACCAGTATCATACAGCACAAAATCCCAATAAAAGAAGAACATAAGCCTTTCAAGAAGAAACTTAGGAGAATCAATCCAAAGTTAATGCCCTTAATAGAAAAAGAGATAAATAAAATCTATGATGCCAAAATAATAGTCCCCTTGAGATTTTCAAAATGGGTTTCTAATGTGGTTCCTACGAGAAAGAAAATTGGAGAAATCAGGCTCTGCATTGATTTCAGAAACCTCAACAAGGTTTCCCTTAAGGATAACTATCCTCTTCCTAAAATGGATCACATCTTACAAAAGGTAGTTGGCACCAGTAGTGATCTAAAAATTTAACTTGATCTAAAATTCAAGATCTTTTAACCATTATTTGCATGTGAATTTTTACCTGTTTATCACCTTTATAATGCAAAATTAAAGAACTTTCATCAAGCACATGAACAAGAACAACATGTAAGCAAACCATCCATGAACAATAATTGTTAATGGAGTTTACCAGACTTTCTGTTTACATCTCCGGGTCCACTCCAACAGTGAGACCGCTCTTTAATTAATCTCTAATGCTTAAAAATTACAAAGAAAGGCTTACATAAGAGCTCCCAAAAACCAACTTTCAGATCTGCGATTCTGGGCAGAAACAAACATCATAGGTGGCTGGAAAACGTCATTATGCAACTTTTGACTATAAACTCGAGTATGCTTGACTCGCTCAAATGGGCTCTGGAGTCACTTTTCTGTTCGACTACTCTGATGAAGAAACAAAGAGCATATTCGGAATCCCCTTGAAATTTTGTAACTTTTGAGTATAAAGTCAACTTATTTCTGAGCAGGTTTCCTGGGACACCTCTTGGCACGAATTCCAATGCAGCTTCTGCCTGTCAGATCCGTACAATCTTGAAAAGCGTGCCAACTCCTCTTCTAGAGACACTTTTCTATTCATCTAGTCTGATGAAGAAACAGAGAGCATATTCAAAATCCTCTTGAAATTCTTCAACTTTTGAGTATAAAGTCAATCTATTTCTATGCAGGTCGCTTGGGACACCTCCTGGCACACCTCCTGGCATGGATCACAATGCAGTCTCTGCCTATCAGATCCGTACAGTCTTGAAAAGTGTGCTAACTCCTCTTCTGGAGGCACTTTTCTGTTCGGCTACTCTGATGAAGAAACAAAGAGCATATTCGGAATCCTCTCAAAATTCTTTAACTTTTGAGTATAAAGTCGATCTATTTCTGAGCAGGTCGCCTGGGACACCTCCTGGAACGAATTTCAATGCAGTCTTTGCCAACTCCCCTTGACTCATTTTGCGTGCCTGATTAAATAAGCAGAGCCGCTAACCAGTTCACCAAATTTAGCAAACCTCCTCCAGATTTGGCAGTAACCACCAGATTTGGCAAAAATCGCCAGATTTGGCTGAATCCGCCAAACTGCTGAGCTTCTAGAAGGTGACACGTCATGCTGACATCAGCATCTGTACTGTTGACGTCATCAGTACGACCTATTCACTGTTTGACTTTTTATCACTGTTTTCGAAAAACTTCAGTGTCATAACTTCTTCATACGAGCTTCGTTTGAGAAAGTAAATATATGGCCGGAATCAGGAGAACAAGCCTGATGCAATGGTGTTGGTTTCATCCAATTATGAGAACTTTGATTTTTGAGCATTTTCTGAGCCTAGGGACCCTTCTGAGACTTCTGGGTCATTCCTAGATCCTCCTTTTCTGCATTTGAGTATTTTCGAGCGGTTTTGGATCCACCTAGATCGCACCTCCCCACTGAGAAGCTTTTGGACCACAAAAAGCATGAAATCATTTAGAAAATAAGTGAGGAAATGTTTGTCTCACTTGTCCTGTATCACCTATCCATTCCCCTGGAACCTGTACATCTAACTCAGCAATACAACAATCAACACTGCACTGACATTGTTAAGTACATTAATCACATCCTTAATCACATCTTCATTCAACATTATAGGACCCAACCACATACTGCTGATGAGTAATAAGCTGAATATAAACATTGAACATGTGAAAGAGATTGTACCCGAACCATGCTGACTTTTAACCATAGAAACATTGTCAACCAAAATAGGTGCATTGTAGTGAAATGACACTACCTTTTCATTCTTAGGATTATTTTCTTCCTTACATTGTCTAGACATAAGTGTCAAATTCCAACTTACATTAACAACCCTTTTTAATTGTTGAGTAGTGCCCAATGATTTGTCATTTTTGAATGAATGTGAATGCACTATGTACTCAATTCCTTCTTTAAACAAGTGATACTAATTATGTTCTCGATAGAAGATCGCTTTTCGATCATATAAGTATGGACTACCCAACACAATTCCACAGATATCTAGTGGGACCACATCAAATTCAACCTCATCTGCGAACTTAGATGTAATTGCAAACTTTAGATCACATTGTTGTGTTACTTGTAATCTTTTATCTTTGCATACCCAACCTAATGGATAAGGTTTCTTGTGTGGTTTCGTTATTAATCTCAATTGCTTAACTACTTCTTCTAAAATAAGATTAACTTGAGATCCACTATATATGAGTGTGTCAACCTTTGTTTGTTTGGTAATCACTCTTATATGAAACAATGCATTCCTCTTTCTATCCTTAGAATTGTCATCATTTTTAGAAGTAGAAGCACATGAAGAACCAATGTTAGCATCATTATCAACATTAGATTTACCTTTCACACCTACAATTGTTATCTTTGTTTCATCCTTGGAATCTGATCCAAGGTCCTCAACGATAACCGTGGTTGTTTGCTTCCCCTTCCGATCCTTAAACCACTTTGGTTTCATTTCAGGATGTAGCTTCCAACACTTTGCCTCTTCATGCCCTTGCTTTTGACAATGCGAGCATGTAGGTCTCTCATCACCCTTCTTCATTGTAGTTGCATGTTTAACTTTCCGCTTTTCCTTGCCTTCTTTTGCCTGGACGGGTTTAGCTGAAGAAACATCATGAACACTCTTCCCTTTTGACTCAATGTGAGTTTCTTGAACACACACCTCGTCAAGGTTAGTCGGATTAAACATCAATATCATATGACGTAAATAAGTATGCAATCCTCCTATATATTTGAGAAGCGTTTCCTTAGTGTAGAGAGGTATACCAAGTACCAATGCTCTTTTTCGAAATTCTTGTGTGTATTATTGCACACTTTGTCCTTTACTTTGTCTCAAATTCTACCAATCTATCATAGCTTGTTGCATATACCCTAATGGATAAAACTGTTTTTTAAGTGCTGAAGTGAACTCATACTAAGAGGAAACGATTTTTCCTTTTGTGGCAAGATCCTCTTGAGATCTGCTCTCCCACCAAATGAGAGCAGTCCCTCCAAGTCGAAGAGAAGCCAACTGAATTTTAACATCATCTTCAGTAAACTTTTGAATCCTACAATAAACTTCAATTTGAC
>ML793428.1:147854-164801 GCA_009831015.1 Picea engelmannii | reverse complement strand
GTGGCAAGATCCTCTTGAGATCTGCTCTCCCACCAAATGAGAGCAGTCCCTCCAAGTCGAAGAGAAGCCAACTGAATTTTAACATCATCTTCAGTAAACTTTTGAATCCTACAATAAACTTCAATTTGACGGATCCAATTGTCCAGTTTTTCAGCACTAAGCTCTCCATTATACATAGGTAATTCAAACTTAATATCAATCTTTAAATGATGCATATTAGGATCAACTTTTGTTTTTTGCTTATCAAATGGAGAAGGAATAGAACCATCAAGAAGAGATGGAGAAGTTGGTGGGGTTTTAGGGGGTTCCTCACCATCTCCTTCTTTTTTATCTTTTGTATGAGATGGTTCACCTTGTTCACCTTTCTTTCGATCTTGATAGAGCTCCTCTACCATTATTTGCATTCTCATGAAAGCTTTCAGAAATTCCCCTTCAGAAGGGATAGAAGAAGCTGCTTCTTCTCCTTTTGGTAAAGACATCCTTCCTCTTCTTGATCCAATCTGTGGATCAAACTCTTCAAGTTCTCCTTCACCATGTTTAAGCTTGGATCTTGTTAACATCAACTCACAAAGCAATGGTTAACCTTTCTCTGATACCAACTTGATCTGAAAATTTAACTTGATCTAAAATTCAAGATCTTTTAACCATTATTTGCATGTGAATTTTTAACTGTTTATCACCTTTATAATGCAAAATTAAAGAACTTTCATCAAGCACATGAACAAGAACAACATGTAAGCAAACCATCCATGAACAAGAATTGTTAACAGAGTTCACTAGACTTCCTCGCTACGTCTCTGGGTCCACTCCAACACTGAGACCGCTCTTTAATTAATCTCAAATGCTTAAAAATTACAAAGAAATGCTTACATAAGAGCTCCCAAAAAACAACTTTCAGATCTACAATTCTGGGCAGAAACAGACATCATAGGTGGCTAGAAAATGTCATTCTGCAACTTTTGACTGTAAACTTGAGTATGTTTGACTCGCTCAAATGGGCTCTGGAGGAACTTTTATATTCGGCTACTCTGATGAAGAAACAGAGAGCATATTCGGAATGCCCTCAAAATTTTGCAACTTTTGAGTATAAAGTCGACCTATTTCTGAGCAAGTTTCCTGGGACACCACCTGGCACGAATTCCAATGTAGCTTCTGCCTGTTAGATCCGTACAGTCTTAAAAAATGTGCCAACTCCTCTTCTAGAGACACTTTTATGTTCAGCTACTCTGATGAAGAAACAAATATCATATTCAGAATCCTCTCAAAATTCTTCAACTTTTGAGTATAAAGTCGATCTATTTCTGTGCAGGTCGCCTGGGACACCTCCTGGCACGGATCCCAATGCAGTCTCTGCCTGTCAGATCCGTACAGTCTCGAAAATCATGCCAACTCCTTTTCTAGAGGCACTTTTCCGTGTAGTCTCGAAAAGCATGCCAACTACTCTGATGAAGAAACATAGAGCATATTCAGAATCCTCTCGAAATTCTTTGTCCCACTTGTTGATGGATCTACACAAGTGTGTTATACCCTTTTCTTTATCCATATAAAACTCTGAGTACCTACGCCTTCAAGTGACATTATGGTACTACTTTCAAGTATTATGTTACCGATTTGGAGTGCCCAATTGTTCTGGACTATAATTAATTAATGAAAAAATAATGGGCTTGGAAAAAGGTTGCATTGAAAACGAAGGTGCAACTCACCCTCTACAAAGGCACCCATAAATGAGACACTATCAACCCTTGTATGTCATGAACCACATGCCCAAAAGTATCACCCCCATTCCATTCCATATTCCTTACATGGATTAGAGAGGGTCCACCTGGTAAACACTCCTTGACTTGAGGAATGACTTACCCAATAGGTCACCTTGACAACCCTCGCATACCTAAACTTGGTAAGTTGCATCGGATCATTGATCACTTGTTTAATTTGAATAGGTAGTTTGTATGCACATGTTTAGGTGGATATTGTATTAAATGGGATTTTACTTGCTATGATAAATTTGAATTGAGACCCTTGGAGGGCACACTCATTCGTCTTTGCAGGACCTTGCTTGGTGGACGTTTTGAAGGAACAAGCCTAGATTGGGCCTTGTTGGGGGCATAAATCCCATGGATGGATTCCATGACCCATAACTCGGGGAAAGATAGATGATCGATGTTGCATTTGGAGGCAAGGGAAGACACCTTGGAGGACCTCACCTAACCCTTAGCATCCCAACGACTTGCCTTTGGAGGCTAAAGCACTACACTTTTGGGATTGACGTCTTGTTTGGGGCTAGGGTTTAATGATGGTGGTGAATTTTGATGATGACTTGGCATGATATATGGAGAAGAGGAGGCCTAGCTTGATGACACATGGCCTTTGGAGGCCTAGCGCTCTCTTCAACAACCCAACAACTTCCTTCAAGTGCCAAAACGTCACCCTTTTAGGGCATGGCATCATGTTTCTAGGGTTTCTTTATTTGTAAAATCAAATTATGAATTTTAAAGGGGAAATTAAAGGGGGTTTTCCTCCTTAATTGTGTTTTGCCCTTGTTTTATGTGGACAAACTTTATTATTAGTCCTTGTATAAATAAAGGACAAATATCATTTCATTTTAAGATAACTCTCTCATGTGAGAAGAGTTACTTGGATGAAACTTTCACCCCTCTTGGGAAAAAATCATTTATCTCTCTCGAATGTTATGGTTAATACTTTTGTATTGGAGCTAAGTGGTGTGCTATCCTTTGGAGGCTATTCTTTTTCTATGTGGATGAAATTTACTTGGTAAATTAGGGTTTGTCTTGTGTGCTTCTTGGAATTGGTAATATGTTTCTACACATTGTTGGTTTTTTCTTTATTGTTTCAAGTGTGTTATTGACTATAATCCTTGGAGGAATATAAGGGCATACACCCTCCACCAAGATTCATCTTATTTTATATTTGATAAGCCATTTTTCACAAGGTTGGGAGGAGGAGTAAAAGGGCTTACACCCTCCTATATTTACCTTTGTTGGTTATAAATGATCTAGGGAGTAAAAGGGACTACACCCCTAGAGGTATTATGGATCCAATTCTTGAAACCAAGACTCCATTTACCCAATAGAGTTAAAGCACTAATCTGAAAATTGCGTTGGAGAAATAAAACACTTGCATTGATATGTGTGATTTTGAGAGATATTGAAATTGTTCAAGTTGAAATTTTTTCTTGGTGTCTGAAGCTTGTTCAATCCACTGAGGCGTCTAGTTTGGCTTAGTAGTTCTCTAGTTATAATCAATTAAAATCTACATCCATTAGGGATGCAGCAAAACATATTCCAATTATTATTATAACTTGCTTTTCCATGGATCAAAATTTGCTTGAAAGCTACCATAATTATCTACTAATCATTGTGCTTCATTTGGGTGGTTTACTTGTGATTTTTGCTGGTTGGATATTGTTGTTGCAGCAATATTTTTCTACATCCAATTGGATTCTCTAATGTATCTTTGAAAACATCATCAAGAATCCCTTTTTTACCATCAAAGTTTATGCTTAAGTATTGGAACATTATATGCTTGTTTAGTACTTCATTGTCCAATAATTATTTTGTACTTTGGATGGTTATTTATGAAGTTAACTATAAATGTGTTGAACCTGCACAAAATAGATCTAGCTAGGAATTGACATACACATTTGCAGACAAAATATGATAAAAGAGAAGAAGAAGAGAAATAATGGAAGAATTCTCATTAACCCAATGAATGAATGATAATTTACACATGATATACTTTGTATAACTCAACCAATGCGCACTGGAGGAGAATCTAATGTGCCATAGTGGTGGTCTAGAGTGATCTGGAAACACACCAGTAGTTACAGGAGTAAACTTCCACCTAGTCTAGTCTCTCGGGCAGTTATGGGAGTGAACTGCCACCTAGCTGAGTTAACTAGTCTATCAGTCTTCATTTAATTGATTGAAATAGAGTGAAGTGAGGAGGAGATCATGGAATCATGAGTAATGCACTATTATGGTGATGATCCCAAGGACAATGTGCATTATCTGGTGATGATCATAATGTTGCATGGTGATAATCCCAATGTAGCATCTAGACTCCACTCAATTGATCAAATTGAAGTGAAAACTGAAGAGAATATTCTCCCCTAAACTTTAGTAGACTGGATAATGACTAATAAACATAGGGAAAACCTTAGGAAAAAGAAATCCTAGGTGCGTGTGAAGTACTCCAACACCCCCCCTGAACATCACTATGATGAAAATAAAGAATGTGTCTCAGCAACGAGGTTGTGTTAAGTACCCAAATACAAAAGATACACTGAAATGAAACGAGGAAAGAGGGAAAAACTCATGGGAAACCCCCCCCCTCAAAGTACAATATATGTAAAAAGAAGAACTGACAGTTTCTAGGAAACTGTGTCCTTCACTCCAACAGGACTATGCAGAGAATGGAACTTTTGCTCAGTGAAGGTTTGTGAAGATGTCTGTAGTTTGTTTTGCTGAAGGAAATAACTGCAGGTCGATGATACCCTCATTTCCCATTTGTAGTGTGTTAGCACCCTGTAAATCTGTTCGGCTGTCAAAAACGACGACGGGGGCAACTGTTTCAACCAGCTTTAGAGCTGAGGCACTTGCCTACTCAACTCAAAGAGGATCTCTCGTGTCACTGGGTATTTCTTTGATAATCGGTGGCTAGATACACAAGAAATACATACTATGGAAGGAAACAGAACTCCAAACTTCTAACTCTCCAATTTAAAAGAAGAACTATGAATGAAATTTCAGATACACAAGAAATACATACTATGGAAGGAAACATAACTCATATCACTACCAATTAGAATATTTTCATAGATAGTTCAAAAATAGCTTATGTATTATATATTTAGTTCAACTCCATTGTACAAAAAACTTTCCTTCTACGAGGGCAGGACCCTCTTTCCCCAACGCTTTCGACAGCTTCAGTTTTGGTTCCAATTTTCCGTCGTTTGCTCCGTTTCTTTTTCATGATGTGCTTGTTGATGATTAGATCCCTCATAATAGGATTTAGTCTAACCTCTAATTATGGTTCTGTCATAGGTTCAGTGTGAAACTTTGTCGCAAATATCCGTGCAATTGACCTTTCTTTCTTACTCGTTGATAAACTTTCTTTGTTATTCAAAAACCCTGTTACACTGGATTTTTTTGGTTGGCTCCATACATGTATTTCAATTTTTTGGATACCAAGGCATTCCTTAACTTCAGATAAATCATAAAAATGATCCAGTTGGAGACTTCTTTACTTAAGAATGAAACAATGATTTCCTAGAGCACAATAATGTCGCCCATACTTGAAGATTGGTAGTTATTGAGTTTCAATCATGACTCACTGACATGATTAATGGCAAGTATGTATATTTACCACGCTTGGCCAATCCATTTCGACATGATTAGCCTTCGAGTTCATTATCTGGTGGCGTTCAACAAACATCACACGGACATGAAGTACCTGAATGAGTGTTGTGCAACAATTTGACCAGCCGCCAACTTCTCTTACATGAATCTTTGATCTGACGTTTTAGAACACGTGACATTGGGGCATTGGGAAAATGGTTTTAGGAAGACTGCTTTTCACCCTGATGTACCTCTGAGGGCGCCACACATCCATGAATGATACTGCGATGGTTTTCCCCATATCGCCTACGATCGGTTAAGTTCTGCATTGTTTCGTCACCCGATATGGGCCTTCACCGTTGATCTGGGCCTCCCCAAGATCTACGGTCCATTTAAGTCCAACCACATTCCTTCCAATTTAACCCTGTCCACCAAATGGGTTCTGGCATGCCAACTTAACCCCTCTCTAAATTTATCCAGTGTTTTATCAGGTCTCTTCTGGGAAATCGTTATGGTGACAACATAGGCTCCTATTGGGGATGCTATCCTCCCAGTGAGGTAGAAAAGAACTCATAGACCCAGTGCCTCATCGATTGGGTTGCTCCCAAAACATGTGTGTGTACTCCACTCTGACCTATTACCAGTGTCTACTGAAAACCAAATTCTCCACACTACTCTTAACTGGATGCTGAACATTGAATATACTGTTGAAAACTGACTGTACACAATACTGGAAATCTAGCTGAAAAATGATCGACCAACAAGCTTATTCACACACTCCTACCTACCCTAAAATTCTGAAATGAATATTCAATCAAGTGATGCTAAAGTGCCAATGCAACCAATCAAGCAATTGGCTTCTTGATTTTTCTCCGATCACATCTTTTTTAAGTAGGCATATGAATGTAAAAGGTGGAAGCTGAAAACACAAGTTGACTCCAAAACCTGAACTCATGAATGAAGCAAACTCCTCCTTCACTGATTACTGCCATAGGATGGCTACAGGATCTTGAAAACCATGAAAAATCATTTCTTCTTGATGAGAAAAAACAGAAAGAGAAGCCTCTTTCATAGGTGTGTGTTGCTCTGACTCTACTTCTTTAGTTCGGATAATGTTTTGAAATGACATGAAAACCATAGGTTTGTCTACTTTTCCATGCACCTTAAAAGCATTCATGCATTCTTGAATATCTTCAAATGTGACCGCCATATTGTGTGCATAAAGGCTATCTTTCTGTTCATCAAGCAATTTTGATTTGGTTTCATTAAACTTCTAGAAATTTGCTTGAGGACTGTCATTCTGTCTTTCAAATGCCTGAATGGAAATAAGCTCTCGTTCATAATCTTCTTGTAAAAGTGGAAAGCTAATGTCATGAACTATTTCAAGGTCTAGAGTTCCCATGGATGCATTTTCAAGACCATAATTTTCAAATGAGTCAAATAAAACCACTGCCTCTTCATTATCTTTCTGTATTTCTGATTGGAAAGTGGCATACATTGTTTTGTTGCTTTCCTGAAACTCCATGTCACTTGTTTGTTCACTGCTTGAAATATCCATAGATGTAGTTTCAAAATCCTCATCCATGTCTATGCCATTTAAAAACTGAACCACCACGTCATTCTCAGGGGAAGAAAGACAGCTTTGAAAAACTTTGTTATGATGGAAATATTTTTGAATATTCATATTAGTTTCAGGTGAAGGGAAATGTCCTCGGACAACATTCTCTCGAGCAGTTTCTCCTTCTTTTTCAGGATGACAGCTGAGCATAAGCTGCAAATCTGAGCTGACATAACCTTTCATGTGCTCATCCCTATGGTTATCACCATTTGTAAGTTTACTTCTCTCTTTGTATTTTCTCTTATGTATGGAGGGTTCATGACTTGATACATTACAAATATTCTGCTTCAACAATTTGAAAGAGGCAAAACATAGTGGTAAGGTTGTCTCACCCAATTCGATACCTTCCTCATTTTTACTGTGGGCATATTTCTGAACTTGCTCATCTTTAGTTTTGTCCTCAACAGATGGCTGCATTTCAGAACTGACTGCACAAGTAATAGGGTCTTCAACCACATGAGAAGAGTGTGGTGATATCTTATCAATATTTTTCATTGGTTTAGTGTTATCTTGTGTTAGCACAAATTCATTTGCCTCAGTGACAATCTTAGAGTTCTCCTTCAACAAATTAAATGCAACAAAACATAAAGGCATAGAATCTCCTTCAACTGATCCAATACTTTTTCCTCTATAACTGTGATATGCAGGTTGATTTATCTCACTATAAAAAAGAACATCTTTGATATCATAATCATCTTCATATTTGTCGTATATAGGCATATTGTTGACATCATCTAACAAGAAAATACTAGGAATATCAACTTGTTCTTCGACAAACTGATTTGTACACTCATCTTCTTGCCCATCTATAAATGAATACATAAAATAATCATCCCCTCGCTTACCTTGGGATGGATCAAATACTGAATTAACACCTCCTCTTTCAACAAGTGGAATGCAATTCTCTGCAAAATCATTGGCATTGGGAAATTCAGGAGGACCTATGATATTGTCAATTTTATGCTCAAGGTCCCAGTCAACTATTTTATGTTCATATTCATCTTATAACTCTTCATCTCGAGTCTATTCACATGCTTGAATATTGTGTTGAATGTCTTGAGCATCATCAAACATTTGTTGTAATGACTTAGGTCTTCTTTCAATCGGGAGGAAAGACAGATCTGGATGAAGAGTAGTTGTATAATGGAGCATGGCAGCAGCTTTAGAGGGTTGAATTTCTTTGGACAAATTATAATAGATGATGAAAAACCTTGAATATAGAAATAGCTTCATTGTTGTGTCTTTCCAAGGCATAGAACTCAGTAAGTTGTAGATATAAAGATTTCTTCTTGCCCCAAAACTTAAAAAAAATCTTCTTCAACTCCTCCCATGAGTTGATTGTCTCTGGATGCAAATGTTTAAACCAGTCTTTGGTGTCCCCTTTCAAGGATTGAGAGAAGGCTCTCATACACACATCATCATGGTCAATCTCAAATAAATCTATAAAATGCTCAAACCCTTGAATCTGATTTTCAGCTGAGATGATATTATATTCCCCATCAAACACAGGTATATACTTATAGTGATTTGGGGGGAAATCATGGAGGAATTGGGGTAGCTTTAAGGGTATGTATCTATGTCAGGCCTTGAGAGACGTTGGATCAAGTACAGGGAAAGGAACATTGGCCTTGGCTTCATGGGGCTCATCCACTTGGTCGTGGTCATCACATGACCCAGATGAAATATTTTTATCAAAATTAGTGATACAATGAGGGTATGCATGTCCAACATCAAGAGGATAATATATAATTGCAAGTTTTTCATGATCTTCATTAAAATGCAATAGGTACAGAAAAAATTGTTTGGCATTTTCAAGGAAGGAATAGAGGCAACTTATAACAAATAGTAAAATGATTTGGAAGAGGTCCCATTTTGAGTACCTGTTTTCCTCCATGATACCTTTCCACTCCCCTGTCAAGGGATCTCATATTCCAGTGAAGTCTCTGCATGGCGCTTGAAGAATTGAGAGTGGAGTCACTAGTAATGTCTTGGAAACTGGATTCTGCATTGAGAGTGGAGTCGCCTTATAAAATTCAGGATTCTTCTACCAGTGGAATCACCTTCAAACAGATTTTTGATGTGTGGAGTCACCAAAACAAGAATAAAGCCAATATGTGTCTAAGTGTCTGTTGCTCTTAGACCTTAGAACTCATCCATGTCATTCCTTCCTAGGGAAAATTTTTCAATTTCATCCTCGACAACGACGCCAAAATGTTAACACCCTTTAAATCTGTTCGACTGTCAAAATAGACAACAGGGGTAACTATTTCAACCAACTTTAGAGCTGAGGCACTAGCTTGCTCAACTGAGAGAGGGATCTCTCGTGTCACTGGGTATTTCTTTGATAATCGGTGGCTAGATTTGGTTTGTTTGTCATGGGTTTGTTGAGAGAACATAGATAGCATTTGGGCTATGGAGTTGAATATGAATAATGCATCTACAAATTATGAGAACTCTCAAGAGGAAAAGGCTAAATGAGGCATTGAGTCTGAGTCTAAATTGAAAATTTTGCATGGCAACAGAGGAAAGGGGAAAACATATAACCGTATCAGAGCATATTTAAATGAATTATGACCTAGTTAAGAAGAAAACCACATGAATTTAAATTGCTAAGTCTAGAGCATCATTGGACGAATTCCAGACTTCTAACTCTCCAAATTAAAAGAAGAACTGTGAATGAAATTTCAGATACACAAGAAATACATACTATGGAAGGAAATAGAACTCATATCACTGCCAATTAGAATCTTTTCATAGATAGTTCAAAAACAACTTATGCATTATATATTTAGTTCAACTCCATTGTACAAAAAACTTTCCTGCTACGAGGGCAGGACCCTCTTTCCCTCATACCTTCTATATCTTTGGGATGATATATATATAGAGGTTTACAGTGGAATTCAAAATGATTAAACTTCCTTATAATCTTAAAGATAGAAATCGGTTACAAAAAGAAGTAATGTGTAACGACAATTCTCCTTCTTTACAGGCATCATTACAAAACAGGTCTGACATGACTGAAGCTTTTGTTTTTCACGCCACATTTCCAAAATTCATTGGAACATACTCAATTTTATCTGAGAGTTTTATTCTAACTTGGCGATTTCCTCCCTTAGAGTATCCAACCGGACTGGTAGATTTTCCCCAACGCTTTCGACAGCTTCAGTTTTGGTTCCAATTTTCTGTCGTTTGCTTCGTTTCTTCTTCATGATGTTCCTGTTGATGATTAGATCCCTCATAATGGGATTTATTCTGACCTCTAATTTTGGTTCTATCGCAGGTTTAGTGTGAAACTTTGTCGCTAATATCCATGCAATCGACCTTTATTTCTTACTCATTGATAAACTTGCTTTGTTATTCGAAAACCCTGTTACATTGGATATTGTTTGGTTGGCTCCATCCATGTATTTCAATTTTTTGGATACCAAGGCATTCCTTAACTTTAGAGAAATCATAAAAATGATCCAATTGGAGACTGCTTTACTTAAGAATGAAACGATGATTTCCTGGAGCAGAATAACGTCGCCCATACTTGAAGATTGGTAGTTATTGAGTTTCAACAATGACTCAGTGACATGATTAATGACAAGTACATTAATTTACCACACTTGGCCAATCCATTTTGACATGATTATCCTTCAACTTCGTTATCTAGTGACGTTCAGCAGACATCGCATGAACATGAAGTACCCGAATGAGTGTCGTGCAGTGATTTGACCAGCCGCCAACTTCTCATACACGAATTTTTGATCTGACGTTTTAGAACACATGACATCAGGGCTTTGGGAAAACAGTTTTAGGCAGATCGCTTTTCTCCCTGATGTACCTCTTAGGGCGCCACGCATCCACGAATGATACCGTGATGGATTTCCCCGGCCCGCCTACGATTGGTTAAGTCCCATGTTGTTTTGTTGCCCAATATGGGCCATCACCATTGATCTAGGCCTCCCCAAGATCTACGGTCTGTTTAAGTCCGACCACGTTCCTGCAAATTTAACCCTGTCTGTCAAATGGGTTCTAGCCTACCAGCTTAACCCCTCTCTAAATTTATCCAGCGTTCTGTCAGGTCTCTTCTGGGAAATAGTTATGGTGACAACATAGTGCATGTGCATCTCGATGTGCTTCATCCGCTGCCTCTGAATTGGATCTCTGCAGAACTTCATAGTGCTCTGGTTATCACACCATATGACGATTGGTCGATGAAACAGAATGTCCAACTCAATGAAAAAATGTTGTAGCCACATATCCTGAATGGTTATGTTAACTACCCCTATGTACTCTATCTCGGATGAAGATAGATAAATATCATCCTACTTCTTTCTCAACCAACAAATAGGTTTGGAACCAAGACTGGGTGAGTAACCAAATGTGGACTTGCGATCAATGATATTGCTAACCCAGTCAAAATTAGTGAACCTGATGAGGTCCAATCTAAAGTCTATTGAATAGTGAATCCCAAATGTGATGGTGCCAGGTATGTATCTAAGGATATTCTTTGCATCCTTCCAATGTAGCTCATGCGACTCATTCATGAACCTGGAGACTACTCCAACTGCATAGGAGAGGTATGGTATGGAGTATGTGAGATACAACAAGCTCTGCACTAGATGTATGTACAGTGTGTAGTCAACCAGTGGAGTGTCTCTGCCATCCTCAAGTATTACTCCTAATAGGAAAGGATTCGAAGAAAACTTGCAGTCTATCATGTGAAATCTCTCAAGGAGATCTCGTGCATACTTGACCTGAGACAGTTTGATGCTTGATGCATCCTAATTAATATCGAGTCCAAGGAAGAAATGTAGAGGACCCATTTCCATCACCAAGAACCTGTCATGTAGAATCCTCTTGACTGCAACAATCGTTGAATTCAAGGAACTGATGATCAAAAAATCATCAACATACAAAACTAGGAGTAGAAGTGAATCAGTCGTCGTGAGAATGTAAACATTTGGGTCTGAATTACAACATAAAAAGTTATGTGACAATATATAGGAGTCCATATTATCATACCATGCCCTCAGAGCCTACTTGAGGCCATAAAGAAACTTCTTTAGTTGACATACCAAATATGAATCCTACATAAATCCCTGGGGATACTCCATATACATCTCCTAAGAGAGATCATCATGAATAAATGCATTCTTCATGTCCATCTGATGGAATTCTCATCCCTTGGTTACCACAATGTCAAGTGATAAATCTATGGAATCCATCTTTGATACTGGAGCGAAGGTCTCATCATAGTCAATGACATGCACCTGTTGAAAGCCTTTGGAAACTAGCATTGGTTTTGTATCTACTAACATGTCAATCCTCTATGCTCTTAGTCCTGTAGACTCATCTGCACCTGACAAGTTTCCTTCCTGAAGAAAGGGGAACTAGATCCCAATTTTGGTTCTCGAGGAGGGAGTTATACTCCTCCTGCATGGCGGATTCCCAAAAGGGATTTCCAGCAGCCTCGCCATAAGACTCTGGATATGAAGACTGAACCAAGAAAATATGCATGGGTGGCATCGGTTCAGTGTCAGTGAGTGCAAGAGGAGGCTCCTCAAAATCAGACCGAGTCCTCCTAGTATCATTTTGATCCCCAACAAGATCCCCTGCATCATGAAGAGTAGTCTTGGCCCACTTGGGATTCTGCTTTGGCTCTGCATCTACATCTCGATGCATTGACTCTACATATGACTGTATTGAATTTGTATCTGGATCATATGAATCCTTTGAATTAGAAATCTCATCTGAAGAAGAGTCACCATGTGCATGCTCATCATCTCTGACAGGTGGAAACAAAAATGTATGAATGCGGCTGCTGAGGTACATGCGAGACACTTTCCTCGAATCGGACACTTCACTCAATGATGAGTCGGTATGAGGAAAGATCAGTGAGTCTGTATCCCTTCACACCATCGGGGTATCCAAAAGAGATACACTCTTTTTTCTTTGGATCAAGTGCTTTCCTCTTCTCAGAGGGAATCTTGCCCCATACACATGAACCAAAAATATGAAAGTGGGTCACTTCCAGTTTGAGGCCGCTCCAAGCCTCGTAGGGAGTCTTATCCTTGACAGATCTATGGGCAGATATGTTTTGGATTTAGGTTGAAAAATTAAGTGCTTCAGCCCATAATATTTTTGGAGGTGGCTTTGCATGTATCATGCAAGATGTCATCTCTTTTAGAGATCTATTTTTCCACTCAGAAACTTCGTTTTGTTGCGGAGTATAGGGAACCGTGTGCTGCAATTGAATCCCTATATTATGACACTAATTTTGTATCTCATGGTTAACATACTCCCCCCTTTTATATGTTCGAAGGACTTTAATTTTATTTCCTGACTGTGTCTCAACAAGGGCATTGATTTTATTTCTTGACTTTGTCTCAACAAGATAGGGTAGCTAACTAGTCATATTAACAAGTATCAAATAAGTGCTCTGAGTACAACAATGATATCTTCTTCAGTGAGAATTAAAATTAAGTGAGACCAGTTGCATTGGACATTGGACAATATTTAGTATTTTTGGTGCAAGTTTCAGAATCCAATATCAGATATTATGCTCTTGGCACGCTTTACAAGTACGCTCTCCAGGAAGGGACAAAAACCAGCAAAGTGTGGGGAAATTACCATAACTTCCACTTGGTACATCCAATTTTGATCAGACCTATGGAATTGTAGAGAGGACATATTAGATAACTATAGAACAAACGTTCAGACCCAGAAGGGCCAAAATTTTAGAGGTACACCAGAAGGAAGGTCATCCAAGAGGACAAACTCCAAATTAATGTTTTTAAGGGTACGTAACTTACAATTGGCATAATTATTTTTGGAATATTTGTTTCGGGTGATTTGAAATTTGTGATAAATATAGAATATAGGAGTATTATTTGTATTACTCCATATGGGCCCCAAAAAGGTGACAACACCTTTTAAACCTCCAGAAGTCTCATCTATGACTCAAGAAGAAAATAAGGACATACATAACAAGTTGTCCAAATTGGAGGAACAAATTAAGAATGTGAATGAAAAGTCTAATAATTGGGTAAACTCACAAAGACAAATTCAAGTAATGGAAGGGGAGATGGATGGTATGGAAAACAATATGGAGGGTATTAAAAACAATATGGATGATATGGAAGATAAGATGGAAGAAAATAAGAATGACATAAAAAGAGAAATACAAAATTACATGAAGGAAATGCAAAATATGTCTTCCTTGATATTTCAAGCTATAGATGAAAGATTCCCTAAAGGAGACATCAAAATGGAATGGACTCATGAAAATAAAGGTAGTACTCATGTTGAACAAACTGCCAATAATAATCCATTTAGTGAATCTAACTCTAATAGTGGAGTTAATTTTGGTGGGGGTCCTAAATTCAACTTTCCCAAAATTGAATTAAAGAAGTTTGATGATACATAGGTATTTACTTGGGTGAACCAAATAGAGAAATATTTTGAACTACATAATATTATAGATGATAAGAAAAGGATTCACATAGCAACCTTTAACTTTGATATAAAACCATATCAATCATATCAATGGATAGTGAAAAGGCAGCCTGCTTTATATCACTACACTTGGGGTTTATTTAAAAGAGACTTAGAAGCACAATATGGGAATGTTTGGGAACACGGCTACTTCATTCAATCGAAAAGAATCGGGCAGTTAGGTGATATTGAAGAATATAATTAAGAATTCCTAGAACTGGCCACAAGGGTGGATAACCTAAGTGATGAACACTTGATGGAAGCTTACATGGGTGGATTAGAAGAAGACATTAAACATGAAATTTTCTTAAGACAACCTACAAGTATTATGGAAGCTATGCAAAATGCTCATCATATTCATGCCAAAATAAGGCTATACAGAAGTATAGCATTAGAGGCAGAGATCATTTTGGGGGTCATAAGAAAACCATATCTCAACCAACAAGGTTGGCACCTCATCAAATGGATGAAAGAAGAGAAAAAGGACTATGTTTCAATTGTGACAACAAGTACAGTAAAGGGAATAAATGTGGTGAGAAGAAATTATTCTACATAGACTGTGAAGAGGAAGAAGATAGTGTATGTTAAGCCTCTAAATTGACATCCCCACTACCCTATTATACTCCTCATCTACACATTTTTGTATTACCTAAGCTTGGATAAATGACAAAGAACACTACCATTAGCCATTGATGAGGTCATAAGGTAAAGTATAATTAATTCATGCATTTTTGTGGCTTATTGAGCTAGGAGACTAAATGTTTCATGTAATAATGTTTTAATTTGCCATGTATAACCTTTGACCTCTAGATGAGTCCAACCTTTTTGTACCAGCTCAACCATCTGGTACTTATGCGCCAGATTGCCACTGTCCAAATACGGTACCAAGCGCACCTTCTATTCAGATTGGTACTAAATCTCACCTGTCGCAATCCGGTACCAACGGCCACAGACTGTCGCGATCTGGTACCAACCACTTGTGCACTATTTAGATCCGGTACCATTTACCGAATCTCACCTGTCACGATCCGGTACCAATATAGGAAGCAGAATATACCAAGTTGAGCTCCAGATTGTACTAAAGATAATTGTTGGATGTTTGTTGAATCATTAAAGCTCTAGCAAGGTTATGATAAGCTTGTTTGTCTATTACTTCATCCTCATACACTTTGTTTCATGAGGATGAAGCTTAAAATATGTAACTGAATATATAAATTTGACAATTGACTAATTTGCTAAAGATTTCACCTCCTTGTGTTTCACGACTAAGATTTTTTAAATAGTCATGCCAAGGATGGTGAAAGTAGTAGAGAGTTAGTATAATCCAGCATGTGAAGCAGCGTTACATATTGTAGAACACATTCTGAGTTGAATTTTAATAGAAGGATTTCATTTATTTCCAGGTCTTGATCATTTATGAATGAATGTGAGTTGCGTTGTTAGCATAGTTTAATTCTATGTTTTGAAATTTAAGTAAGAGGAATGTGTGGATTGAAAGAAATCTTATTGTAGACTCCAATCGCTGACCTGTTGAAGTGGCAAGGACCCACCGCCCAACAAAGGTCATCATCCTTATATATTAGTGTTAGTAGTTGATTTCAATAGTATATATGTTAGATTAGCTGAATCTTAATTCTTTCAGATGATAGCAGTATAGTTTAGACTAGGATTTTGATTATACAATCGTTTGGAGATATTTACTTACTCTGTTTTGTTTTGCATATGTTTTTTTTATGTTTTTATGAATTTGATTTTGTTTCATGGACATAAATGTTGGCAGTAGTAGTCAGACATATTTGAAGGAGAACTAGTGAAGTTTACATCAGCACATTGTGAACCACAGCATACTCAGTATATTGACTATTGAACTACCCATGCTATGTCTTGATGATTGATGTGTGATTTCCCTTTCAGAAGTGTGATTGCATAGTTATTTTTCTGGGTCAGATAGCAGAGTTGATCTGTCAAAGAACTCCATCTCATATTTGCATGTGCCATAATGGATTAGATAGCCCCTCTGTGAAAGACAACCAAAGTGTGTTTTGATTTGCTAGTTTGTTTTGTTTCTAGCATGCCTAATCTAGAATAGTTCTATACTCATGACATTAGAATTACCTTTCTTACTGGTGTCTTGCAAATCTGTTGATTACAAATCCCAGATTGATAATTAATGAGTGCATTATACTAAACATATAAGTAGCACACCATTTTGGTGTCATTGTCGGGGAGTTGCAAACGGTAGGAAGTGATTTTTAGCTTAGATTGTTTGCATAGTTTTTGAATGATTTTAAAGGCTTCTTGAGGGAGGAGGATAAAATGTTTAAGACGTGAGTGAAGAGCCACGCGGCCACTAGAGTGGGGTTCTCCGAAGCCAAGTTTCCTTCTTACCTTCTAGATAGAATTAGGATTTCAATTTAGTTAAGAATCAAATTTCCATTTTATGAATATATATAGAGATAATAAGGGAATATTTGTAAGCTCTAAAGATTA
>ML793428.1:125821-137553 GCA_009831015.1 Picea engelmannii | reverse complement strand
GTCCATGCCGAAGGAGCATTTTCCCAAGTTGGCGTATAGCTTGTGCTGTCACAGGGTGTGCAGAACCTGTTGAATATGTTGCAAGTGTTCAGCCCAAGTCTTGTTGTAAATTAGAATGTCATCCAGATACACCACTACAAAATTATTGGTGAATGGTCGCAGGATATCATCCATCATCCTCATGAAAGTGGATGGAGAAATTGTCAGACCAAAGGGCATGACCAACCATTCAAAAAGGCCTTCCTTGGACTTGAAGGCGGTCTTCCATACATCTGTCTGCTCTATCGGGACCTGGTGGTAGCCAGACTTCAAATCAATCTTACTGAAGTATTTGGCCTCCATGAGTTAATCAAGGAGGTCATCGATTCAGGGAATCGAGTACCAGTTTCTGACTGTGATTTTATTCAGAGCCCGGTAATCAATACAGAGTCTCCAGGTTCCATCTTTCTTCTGTACCAACATGATTGGGCTCCCACAAGGTGACGAGTTGGGGTGTATGTGCCCCTTGTGGAGCAGTTCTTGGATCTGTCACTTGATCTCCTCATTATCTAACAAAGAGTGATGATAGACTGGCCCATTGGGTAGCGGTGCGCCAGGGGTCAGATCGATGGGGTGCTTGACCTAGCAGTACAGAGGTACCCCTGTAGGTGAGGAGAAGATATCTGAGTATTCTTCCACGACCTTATCTACTTGCTTTTGCTGTGTGGAGAGGTCGGTCGTAGAGACCCTGGATGTGGCTGTGATCTTTCTCTTATTCTGAGAGTGAATCACGAAGAAGACAAACTTCCCCATATAAGAGATGACCTTCCTGCACTACTTAGCAGAGATCAAGAAAATAGCACTAGGTGGGACTGCCTCGGGTATCCTATACAATTTCCTGTTCAAAGTAATAATAACACTGCGAGGCCTAGACTCATATACATCATGATGTTTCCATAAATAAGGTTGGCCCAAAAGAACATCACAATCTTCGAGAGGAGCAACATCACACAATACCTCATCTTTGAAGGGCTTGATATCATATGACAGTCGACACTGTTGGTTGACGCGGAGATTGCTTCCTTGGCAGAGCCATCCAATGGTGTAAGGTTGTGGGTGAGGCATTGTTGGCAGGGCCAGCCGTTTGACGACCTCTCCGGAGATGAGGTTCTTCTGGCTACCACTATCAACAATGAAGTGCAGTGGGGTACCTTTTACCCACATCTGTGAATGGAAGAGGCGCTCTCCTTCTTCTGGCTCGTCTGGTTCACCAGGCTGGAGCTTGGTGGTAGCAACGGTGGCACTGGGTTCCGCATCAATGATCTGTCTTCTCCTTTCTAGTTCTGTCTTAGAGTCATAATATTCATCTGATTCAAAGGCTTTCACTTCGACCACCAGTGACTGCTTTGAGCGACAGTCAGCAATGTTATGCCAAGGGCTCTTATGGAAGTCGCACCACTTCCCGATATCTTTCTTTGTCTTTCTGGTGTCCTTCTTTGATTGTGGCTTGGACTGGTTGTCCTGATACTATCCATCTTTGCTTTGTCCTTTGTTCGGTGGGTTTGGGCTGCCCTTTCCTGGCTTTTGTTGTGAGGGGTTCCCAGGCCCAAATTATCATGTCTTTTGTTTGAGCTTCTACTCGATTTTGACGGCATATCGGTAGGCCGCACCCAAGGATGAGATGTCTAGAAATTCCATTTCGGTCTAGATGTATCTATGTAGAGTACCATGATACTTGAGCACCAGATGTCACTTCGAATATTTAATACCCAACTTGGTGCGCAAGGTATGGAAGATATTTGTGAAATCTGGCACTGCTTGGTCTTTTTCTTGCCACAGTGTGGTCCATTTGGTATACAGGTCATCATAACTTCCGACAGAGTAGTATTGTTCCTTAATAACATCCCTGAAGGATTCCCAGGTGGCTGTGACTGAAAATAATGAGGTTTTCTCTATTTCCTTTTGCTCACGGAAAGTTTCCCACCAATCTTTGACATGGGGAACGACTTTGAGAAGCGCAAAAGTAATTTTTTATTTATTTGAAAAGTTATGGACAGAAAAATACCCTTCTAGTAGATTTAACCACTTGTCTACAGCATCTGCATCTATCTGACCTTCAAATATAGGAATATCGAAGTTGATTTGTACCTTGAAGGGGGCGTCACCTCCGTTTGAAGAAGATGTGTCGCCTGTTGGTAGCCGCCGAAGGATTTGCGCGAAACTATACATCATCTCATTCCTCTGTTGCGTGAGGGATTCCTCAATCAACAGTTTGAAAGGATATTATGTCCCATCATATTTCTTTTATCCTGCCATGGGAGGTCGCTTAGGCATGCAAGAGCTTCTTTCCTCAAGAGAAACAAGCTTGAGACCCAACTCTTTGTACTCCGACCTCGTTGGGGACATGCATTAAGACGACAAGGAGCAGACCGCTCTGATACCACTGATACGGATTTTATGAGCAGAACGAAATGAATACATATTATTAACAGGTGCTTAACACAAAATAACAAAGATACATTAAAACTAGTTTTTTATTCAATAATGAAATAAGTTGAAACTGTAAAATGCAGCGGAAACAAGCTTGCTGGAATGGTGGCGGCTTATCTCTGAGAAGAGATGTGACGGCAGCGTGCATTCGCAAGAAGAAGGTTACAATGAGGCTCTAAAGACATTTTTACAATAATCAAGAATTTACAAAACCCTAGACATCCAAAAACCTAACCCTAGGAGATGAAGTGCCAAAATTCATGTGGGCCCCGTTTGGGTAAGTTAGTACATCAACTTCCCGGGGTCGTAACTTTTGCATACGATCTTTGTTTTAAGCGTGTGATAGCCCGTTGGAAAGGTATAATCGAGGAGATTCATTTTGGGGGCTCAATCATTCCTTTGGATATCATTGAGGAGATTTATTCCAAAAAACCTTCATTTAGTCCCTCAAAATGGCCCCGGAAGTTAAAACTACTAAAAATAGTAAATTGCCAAAATTGTCAGAAAACTATTTTGAGCCAGTTGGAAAAGGTGGGTGGCCACCGATATCCATCTAGATCACTCAACACCTCCCCACAAAAAACAAACCTATAGGGGAATCTCAGCTTGCTCCAGAGAAAGATAAGGAACCTCAAAAGAAAAAGGGCAAGAAAGATAAGGTAACTCCATCATCATCCAGAATAGTGAGCCAAAACGAAAAAGCAAGTAAACAAGCAGGGCCCTCTTCCACAATCAATAAGACTTTTAAAAGTCAAGAATCAAAACGTAAAACCAAATTAGTAGAGGAGACTTCAACAGTAGCACATGAGGAGAAGGGTCATAAGACAAAAGCTATGAGGAAAGGGAAGAATAGCTCAGAAAATAAAAGTGAGCAATCTATAGAACAATCCCCTGTAAGCATTCCTCAAATAGAAAAGAAGAAAAGGAAGCTTGTGAGAACCCCTGATCCAGTACCCCCTTGTAAAAGAACCACAAGGAGCATGGCAAAGAAAGGAAAAGCAGTTGCCAATCCTCATACACATGAAGATCCAATAGATCTTACCTCCCCTTCTGAAGACCTATCAGTCTAGGATGACATCCCTAGTTTGACCGAGGAACAAGTCGCTATTACTTTATGTGGGATGAGGGAGGAAGTGGAGGAAAGAGAATACATCCAGCCAGAAACAATGGAGTCAACAAGAACCTTAACAAAAGCACAGATGAAGAAAAAGGTTGGAGAGCTACAAAAACAAAACTAGGAACTCAAACAAGAAGTGAAGGAATACCAGCTATTGGACAGGTATATCAAAATGGAAAACGAGCAACTGAAGGCAACCAACTAGCAACTTCAAGATGACCATGAAGAGACTTCTAATAAGCTCAAGAAGGTACTAAGACTCTTGCAATACATTAGGGTCATAAAAAGAGAGCTGAAAGAAGAAGCCTCAGCCATCAACATCATTGATCCATAGAAGTAAAGAATGGAGTCTCAAATTTTGAAAATTTTGGGTTTGTTTCAGTTGCATGTGGACATGCGATGGTTTTGGCATGGGGGAATGTTGAGCCTCTAAATTTACATCCCCACTACCCTATTATACTCATCATCTATACCTTTTTGGCTTACCTAAGCTTGGATAAATGACAAAGAACACTACCATTAGCCATTGATGAGGTCATAAGGTAAAGTATAATTAATTCATGCATTTTTGTGGTTTATTGAGCTAGGAGACTAAATGTTTCATGTAATAATATTTTAATTTTCCATGTATAACCTTTTACCTCTAGATGAGTCCAGCCTTTCTGTACCATCTCAGCCATCCGGTACTTATGCGCCAGATTTCCACTGTCTGAATCTGGTACCAAGCACACCTTCCATTCATATCCAGTACCGAATCTCACCTGTCGCGATTCGGTACCAATGGCCACAGACTATCACGATCCGGTACCAACCACTTGTGCACTGTTCGGATCCGATACCATTTACTAAATCTCACCTGTCACGATCCGGTACCAATATAGGAAGCAGAATATACCAAGTTGAGCTCCAGATCGTACTAAAGATAATTGTTGGATGTTTTCTGAATCATTAAATATCTAGCAAGGTTATGATAAGCTTGTTTGTCTATTTCTTCATCCTCATACACTTCATGTCATGAGGATGAAGCTTAAAATATGTAACCGAATATATAAATTTGACAATTGAATGATTTGCTAAAGATTTCACCTCCTTGTGTTTCATGACTAAGATTGTTTAAATAGTCATGGCAAGGATGGTGGAGGTAGTAGAGAGTTCATATAATCCAGCATGTGAAGCAGCGTTACATATTGTAGAACACATTCTGACTTGAATTTTAATAGAAGGATGTCATTTATTTCCAATTCTTGATCATTTATGAATGAATGTGAGTTGAGTTGTTAGCATAGTTTAATTCTATGTTTTGAAATTTAAGTAAGAGGAATGTGTGGATTGAAAGAAAGCTTACTGTAGACTCCAATCGCTGACCTGTTGAAGCGACAAGGGCCCACTTCCCAACAAAGGTCAGCATCCTTATATATTAGTGTTAGTAGTTGATTTCAATAGTATTGATGTTAGATTAGTTGAATCTTAATTCTTTCAGATGATAGCAGTATAGATTAGACTAGGATTTTGATTATACGATCGTTTGGAGATCTTTACTTACCCTGTTTTGCATATGTTATGTTTCTATTTTTATGAATTTGATTTTGTTTCATGGACATAAATGTTGGTAGTAGTAGTCAGACATATTTGAAGGAGAACTAGTGAAGTTTACAACAGCACATTGTGAACCACAGCATACTTAGTATATTGACTATTGAACTACCCATGCTATGTCTTGATGATTGATGTGTGATTTTCCTTTCAGAAGTGTGATTGCATAGTTAGTTTTATGGGTCAGATAGCAGAGTTGATCTGTCAAAGAACTCCATATCATATTTGCATGTGCCATAATGGAGTAGATAGCCCCTCTGTGAAATACAACCAAAGTGTGTTTTGATTTGCTAGTTTGTTTTGTTTCCATCACTCATAATCTAGAATAGTTCTATACTCATGACATTAGAATTACATTTCTTACTGGTGTCTTGCAACTCTGTTGATTACGAATCCTAGATTGATAATTAATGAGTGCATTATACTAAACATATAATTAGCACACCAGTGTACCTAAACCAACAAGGTTGACACATCAACAAATGGATGAAAGAAGATAGGACTATGTTTCAATTGTGACATCAAGTACATTAAGGGGCATAAATGCGGTGAGAAGAAATTATTCTACATAGACTGTGAAGAGGAAGAAGATCAAGAATTGGAGATGTCACAAGACCCAAATCTAGAAGAGACTACTCCAACAATATATTGTTATGCTTTGGTTGGCATCGTTACTCCACAAACCCTCAAGATACAAGGATACATAAAACAAAACAAAAAAAGGTAACATAATTGATTGATTTAGGTAGCACCCATAATTTCATCAATTACAAATTAGCAAAATATCTCAATTTTTTTGTATATCTTGCGCCATAGTTTCAAGTAATGATTGCAAATGGAGGTACCATAAATTGTGCAGGGAAATGTCATAGTATTAAGCTCAACATTGGGGAGTATTTTCTGTATATCCCCATGATTTCCATCAAAATGGGGGGTGTTGATGTTGTATTAGGGGTCCAATGGTTGCAATCACTGGGAATAGTGGCCTTTGATTTTAAAAATCTTTGTATGAGATTTTCCTTAAATGGAAAGGAAATTGAGCTTAGAGGTATCCAAGGGAAACCCTCTAAAGTGATAAGCTATAATAGCATGGAAAGATTACTCAAAAAGGGACACCAAGGTGTAATTGCACAATTGTGCTCACTTGATGTTCAAACATCTATAACACCAACTCCATCAGATCTCTAAATAATTATCAACAATCATTCCAAGGTATTTGGTGAAATGCCTAAGGTTCTTCCACCTAATCGAGACCATGACCATGCTATTCATTTGCATCCAGGAAGTGTACCACCTAAGATTACACCTTATAGGTATCCATATGCAAATAAGAGTGAGATTGAACGTATGATCCAAGAAATGTTAGAGGCTGGCATCATTCAACATAACCAAAGTTCTTTCTCTTCACCAGTGGTATTGGTTACAAAAACGATGGCTCATCGCATGTGTCCTTATTATAGACAACTCAAAAAAATGGCCATCAAAGATAAGTTTCCTATTCCTGTCATTGATGAATTATTAGATGAATTACATGGAGCAAAATTCTTTACTAAGTTGGATCTTCATTTGGGATATCATAAAATCAGGATGAGACAGGAAGACATTCCTAAAGAAACTTTTAGAACACATGAAGGTCGTTATGAATTTTTGGTTATGCCATTTGGACTGACTAATGTACCTTCAACATTTCAAATCTTGATGAATTCTATTTTCAATCCCTTCCTTAGAAACTTTGTGTTAGTATTTTTTGATGACATACTAATCTACAAAACATCTTGGCAAGAGCATGTACAACATGTTGACAGAGTATTACAACTATTGGAAGATCAAAAACTTTATGCAAATCCTTCCAAGTGTGCCTTTGGGGTTCAAGAAGTGGAATATTTGGGTCATATTGTGTCTCATGAAGTTGTAAAAGTGGACCCTATCAAAATTAAAGCTATAAGGGAATGGCCAATTCCCAAAACCTTGAAGAAACTTAGAGGATTATTAGGATTGACAGGATATTACCACAAGTTTGTCAAGAACTATGGTCAAATAGAAGCACCTCTAACAACAGTATTAAAGAAGGAAGCATTTTCTTGGACAGAAGAAGTAACCAAAGCTTTTGAAAAACTTAAGGAGGCTATGTGTACAACTCTCGTCTTAACCACACCTGACTTCACAAAAACATTTATTGTGGAGTGTTATGCCTCAGGTCATGGAATTGGTGTCGTTTTAATGCAAGAAGGAAGGCCCCTTACCTTTGAAAGTAGACAACTTAAAAGGAAAAACTTATTCAAACCCATTTATGAAAAAGATATGTTGGCCATACTACATGCAGTTTCGAAATGGCGCCCCTACCTAATAGAAAGAAACTTCAAGGTAAAAACAGATCATGACAATTTGAAGTACTTTTTGGAGCAACGATTATCTTCAGAAGAGAAACAAAAATGGGTTACAAAGATGTTTGGTTATGAATTTTAAATTATATAGAAAAAAGGAAAATATAATGTTGCAAAAGATGCCCTTTCTAGGAAATAATAAGAAACAGAAGGTTCACTATGTGTTATTTCTATTCCGCAATCGGATTGGGTGGAAGAAGAAAGGATAGAATGGAATCAAGATCAAGAGGTATGCAGTATCATTCAAAAACTACATGAAGACCCCAGTTCAGTATAAAAGTTTGTAAGGAAGAACGATTTTCTATGGTATCATGATCGCCTATACTTATGTAAGAATTCCCAACTCAAACAGAATATCCTTATGGAATTGCACACTTCTTCTATAGGGGGACATTTAGGATTCTTGAAAACATACCACAGGGTCAAGAGGGATTTTTAATGGAAAGGTCTTAAAAATAATGTTCAAAAGTTAGTGTCAGAATGTTTGGTCTGCCAATGTAATAAGGGAGAGACAATCAAGACTCCAAGTCTCCTACAACCATTAGCTATACCAAGCCAACGTTGGGAAGAAGTTTCCATGGATTTTGTTACAGGTTTACCAAAATCAGAAGGAAAGACCGTCATCGTGGTAGTAGTGGATCGACTAACAAAGTGTGCCCATTTTTTCTCTCTTTTTCATCCTTTTAAAGAAAGAACAATAGCAACAACATTCATGGAAATAGTTCAAAAACTACATGGAGTTCCCAATATTATTGTAAGTAAGATAGACCCAATTTTCACAAGAAATTTTTTGATTGAATTATTTTTTTGTTTTGGTACTCAATTGGCTCATGGTTCATATTACCACCCTCAATCTGATGGGAAAACTGAGATTGTGAATAAATGTCTAGAAGAATATCTTCATTTTTTTGAATCCGATAAATAGACACAATGGGTCAAGTGGTTTCCCTTAGTGGAATGGGCATACAACACATCCTTCCATACTTCATCAAAAATGTCCCCATTTCTGGCACTTTATGGATATCATCCTCCATCCATCACATCACCCTTGAAATGGAATACAAAGGTTCAAGCAATGGAAGGCCACATAGGGAACCAACAAGAGGTCCTAAAACTATTGAAGGACAACTTGATTATGGCACAAAACAGGATGAAACAACAAGCAAATCAACATCACAAGGAAAGGGAATTTGAGGTGGGGGATTGGGTATTTCTAAGACTACAACCATACAAGAAAATGTCCCTCAAGCAAAAAAAGAAGGACAATAAACTAGCACCCAAATATTCTGGCCCCTATAAGGTTTTGCAAAGGATTGAAAGTATGGCTTACAAATTGGAGTTGACTCCATCTTCACGTGTACATCTAGTGTTCCATGTTTCTTGCTTAAAGAAGGTCATCAACAACAAGATCCTGGTCCAAATAATTTTACCAAAGATTAATGAAGAAGGGAAAATCATACTAGAGCCAGAAACAATCCTTGAAATGAGAATTAAGCAGCTGAGAAATCGAGCAATTACAGAACCTACTAGTGGAAGAGGCGACATGGGAAGATGTGTTCTTCATGCAGAAGCATATGTGGTTAGACAAGTGTTTTGGAAAACAATTGTTTCAAGGGGATGGGCATGTTAAGCCCTAGACAAATCCCCATGATATGTATAAATCCCCTTATTATGCCCTAGATATTGAATTATTACATTTCTACTAGGTCGGCTAGAACCCTTCTTTGCACCCTTTCATTATAATTGTAACCCTTTCATTATATATATATATATATATATATATATATATATCAAGGAGATATAGTATTAGGATCACTTATCTCATCTCATATTTTGTTCTGAAGTTTATATATTGTAAAAGAGGTTTCCCCCTCGAAGTGGACTAGATTTTATTGATTTCTTATCATTTTTAAGGTGTTGGGTCATAAAAAATTGTATTTAATGGTGAACTTGACAATATATCCTTCCTTAATCCACTCAAATTGAAAGTCTATGGATCTATCACACCTATTATTCATATATGTCATCCTATTGACCGTAGTATGGTCCCACACAAATGATTCTTGGGCTCCCCATGAAACATTAATTATCGACTGCCTCTTTACCCATTCATACAAAAAATAAGGAAACCGAGCAAAGAAAATTTCATGCAAATATGTATATATGTACCTTTGTTTCTGACTTTCAACATTGATCACCAGGTTCTTGGTCTCTCATCATGTAAACTTGTCCTCCTTCTCATATAACCAGTCTTATATTTCCTTCATACAAGGTTTACACTTCATCTCCTTTAACAATCAATAAAAAACCTTCAGGTACTGAAAACATAACCATTTTTTGGTTCGTTAGAAGGGGATATAGAGCTAGGGTTCAATAGGAGTGACCAACAAAGCCCCATAGGCACTGACATATTCAATCCTCTAGAACTTGAGAAGGTCTCACCCAAGATGCCATGAGAATGACAGAGGCCATAAGTCTTGTGATGGGTGTGAAGGAATTATGAAGACAAGAAAGTTGCATAGAGGATAATCATTCATTCATTCATAACTTATTACAATATTACTATACAAAAGAAAGTAAACACATAAACAACCAAACCATAACACATGAAATGAAAAGAGATAGACATTCAGATTTCATTCATTAAGTCCATTAGTAAAACATAATAGAGATGTTCCAGGCACTAAGATCTCTTTCTTTAATTCATACATACATACATATCCATTCCCCCTAAACAATAGATTCATGCAAAACTATTACAAAACTCGAATCATATGTCTTGCTCTATTCCAACTCACACTCTTCTATCACTCTCAGTTACTCTCTTCTTAGTGAATAAAAATCCCAACCCCTTTACATGTTAGCAATCAGCCCCCCATATCTTTCTTGGAGCATGGAAATCCTAACTTACTTGTCATCACATCCATATCTTTACCCATGATCATTCAGGTGGTTACAAAATCAATTACAATGATTTATGAAGATCTTTTCAAATTCAATCTACATGTGGTCTTTTCTTGATTTCTTGCACACAATACAAAATGGATTGGCACACATAGTATTCCCTTAGCTAGTGTGTAGATGTTTTCCTTGGTTCTATGCTACTTCTTCTTGGGCACGCACGCAAGTTTGTTTTTAGTGCATGCGCAACTTCTTCAAAACCTTAGGTGCCAACACACTTCAACATTTCAAAAATGAAATAAGTACATGGAGAACCAAATGAATTAAGCCTACTTCAATGAACTTTCTAAACCCATAACTAAATATGTCAACCACAACTCGAATGAGTCAACATAGGGTATTCAACGAATGGTCTTATTACAAAGGGTTGGGCATTCAATGAATACATAGAGAATTTTCAAGTACTTAAATTAAAAGGCACAAATGAAAGAAAATCTAATAGGAGATATCTATATCATTTAAAATTTGAGGTTGAGTATATAATACATAACATGTAGCAAGGATGTTCAAACACTTGTCTTAAGGAATCTATCAAAATCACTCATGGAATTTGAAGTTGAAGAATAGTATCAATCTCTTCCCATTGTTTATTTGGGCATGAATGAACATTATTGTTGATTTCGTTAAATAAATTTGGCATCTACAAAATAATAGATATAGAATGACTTCTCCCAGACCAGTGTTCCTTCAATTTTTATATTACCCATGAGGAATGCTTCATATTAAAATAGATGTCAGGATTCACAAATTCTTACACCCACTTCAATATGAGTTAGACAATTAAAATACTTAGACAAACTATTACTGACTAATATGGAGAGATAGGGGATAAGGGACCATTTTCTTAGGCCCATTGTGGTTTGGAACAATGGAGTGCACATGTTAATGATAAGGATGGTTATGAAAATGATGGAGTGCACATGTTAATGATAAGGATGGATATGAAAACAATGGGAGCTACTATCATGTTCATATAAAAAAATGTTATTTTATATAAAATATTATTCAGAACATAATTGAGAAGATTGTAAGCAAAACATATTGCTATAAAACAGAAATGAAATCTCCTTAGACTAGTTTTAGTAAAATATTGACAAAATTAGAGGTTGGGTCAATTTCCAATCTTCAATGAGGGGTAACAAATTCTCAATTGAGCTTTCATATTATTAGAAGGGACTAATGCCCTTACTTTTTATGTCTTATCCAAC
>ML793427.1:183461-204357 GCA_009831015.1 Picea engelmannii | reverse complement strand
ATGCAAGGAAGGATAAATTCTTTTGATGGTGCTTTCTAAGGTATGTTATTTTCAGGTCATCTCACCATTTTCGCTATAACTTTTTTTCTATAATGATTCAGATCCTGAAATTGCTATGAAAGTGAGACAACATATCCAAGTATTTGTGGTTCAAAATTCAGCTTGTGGGTCGTTGTATTTTGGGAGTTACACTTTGTGGAAAATAGGGTTTGTGGCGAGTCCTGAAACTAGTCAAAATCAGGTATTTCGGGTAAAAACGTCATAACTTCTTCATAACATATCCAAATTCCATGAGACCAAATGTGTTGGTTAGGGTAAATTATTTAGTATGCGGTTTAACAGTTTCATATCATTTCATCAAATATTTTGTGCGGGGCACTCTCTACAAGGTCGCTCTCTAGAATAAGACAGAATTCAGCAAGGTATGCCATTTTTGCTATAACTCATTTTCTGAGAGGTTCCAAGTAGTGCCAATTGGAGAAATTGCGTAAAACACATTGAAGAACATTGTGTATCAGTTTCAGATCTTTATACATTACAGGTTCAAAGTTATGATTACTTCAAGTTAGGGTTGTTGACTAATCCAAAACTAGGCATGTGAGACTAAAAACAAGTTTGATGGAAATGCTAGTCTTTTGTTTTTAAAAGTTAAGGAAGGTTTGCAGGAATGTGATCATATACACCAGGTCTATTATAGAGCTACAAATCATATTTGGATGATGAAATTGATGAAGGCTTTTTGTTGAGGTTGGTGCATGGTTGATGCACTTGTTTAAGGTACACGTTGGTGCATGGTTGATGCACTTGTTTAAGTTACAGGTTGATTATAGGTTGGTGCATGGTTTATGCACTTATTTATGGTACAGGTTTATTACAAGTTGATTACAGGTTGAGGTACAGGTTGATGCATGGTTCAGACTTATTGGTACAGGTTTACAGCAGTATATCTCACAGTGATAGTGTGACAGTGGTTCCATCATTCTACATCTACTTCAGGGTGGCAGGACGGGGCAAGGAAAGGTGGTTGTAGCCACCTTCCAGTTGTAGTCAGAGAATATTGGGGGTTGTAGCCTCCTTCTGGTTGTAGCCAGAGATTTGGGGAGTTGGAGCTTCCCTCAGGTTGTAGCCTGAGAAACTAGGGGGTTGGAGCCTCCTTCTAGTTGCAACTGGAAAACAAAGGAAGTTGGTGCTTCCAATGAATGTAATTCTTCAAGACATATAAGAAAAAGAATTCTGTATTTTTCTCCCGATTTGGGTTTCCACGTAAAACACTGATGTACTGTGCATGTGTGTGATTGTTTATTTATTACTGCTCATTATTGGATAATAATTCTACATTGATATAACATTTGAAGAAAAAGGATTATAATTACGTTATTATTGATTCACCCCCCCTCTCAGTAATCCAACACCAATAATATTAGTCTACTGTGGGCACTTCGGCCCCCCATTACACACCTACAGAGGATCACAACATTCCACCCCCCTTAGAAAAGGATCAATTGTAAGGTGTCACCCTACCTTAAGGGTTTCAATATTAACAAAGCAAAGGAGATTGTATATATTATCCCTTGTATCTTTTGTGTGATTTCATATTCAAATCTAAGGTACATAACAAGTTGTATCATAGAGATTTCTTGGGTCAAAATAAATTTGTTACCCTATTTTACAGGTTTTCAAAGGAAAAAAAAAAAAGAGGGTTGCAACACTTAGATCAGTTCATGTAGCTTTCTATGCAGAATTTGAAAACACTAACTATAGATCTGAGTTCCTCTGAGAAAAACAACTTATTTAAAATAAAAATAAAAAATCCTCTGAAATGGAGTTCAAGAAGTGAAGATATCATTGATTCAAAACCAACTATTTTAGGGTTTTTCAGTGATGATCGCATGGACTACATAGAATATATATTTTGATAAGGTTCTTAGATTGCTTCCAAACCAACACCATTGGAAAGATGACTTTTTGAGTTTTGATTTGACATTATATTGTGTGCTTCTTGTTACCCCCTTATTTCTAGGGGTAACTAGAAAAGATTTTTGTCTCCATGATCCACATTACAAACAACAATTCTGATGTGATACCATGTTCAAAAAACAAGGTATATTCACATGGGTTGAACTTCAAAGAAAATTGATCCCACACAAATCAAATATTAAGGAAACATCAAAGACTAGGACATTAGTGTTTACATGATTAAAAATCCTCAAAGAGGGAAAACAATGCACAACACTAAAGGTAAACTAATGCAGAAAAATAATTTACATTAGGATTTCTCCCATTGATCATCAACAAATGATCTACCATGCTCTTTAAATAAAGATCGTTGACCAATCAAGGGTTAAACCACAAATCAAGTGTCATTAATATTGAGTTATTGAACCATCAATTTACTTATGTGTAAGACATGATAGTGACCATCAAACTAATAAAATAAAAGTGCATATGAGAGAAAAGCACATTTTAACTTGAAGCGCAATAGACCATGTTGAACTTAAACTAGCACCTAGTGTTGATATATCTTAACAGAAATTTGACAACGATTTGCAACAATTTTCTTGATCTCTTTTTTATGTAGATTTGTTTTATTTTGAATTCTCATGTAGCTCTAGAACACCCTCTAGTGTTAATTATTTGAATGAAAACAATGAAAAAAAATTCAAATCTCGGAGGTAGCAAGAATGAATGCTCTAAAACAACTTAGTAGAGCACTATTGAATCACAATAAAACATTATTTATGTTTTAGAATAAATATTGATATTACTATTGAAAGATTGATTAGCACAATACATTTTCCCTATATAATTTATATGGATTTAGGATAAGAGTATGCCCCTCAATACATAAAGTAGTACAATTAATAATAAGGTTTTACATCACCCCTCTAACATAAACGTCTGACCAAGCATGTTTAATTCCAATAGTCCTTCAAGTTCAACAAAAATGAATTCAAATAGATTTGCATATATGGTATATTTTTACTAGATTATCACTAAAAATATTTTCCTATGTTGATGTTTGTAGCATCAGACAAGTACTTATGCACAGGTCTAAATGTTTAGACGTGTGGAAGTCATCAAAAGTCTTCTACCTTTATACTTTGCTTTAATTAAAGAAATTATTAAAGTAAAGTGATTGTATTAATTAGTTTAGTTTATTTAATGAAATGTTTTAATTAGTATTAGTGAATTAAATCTTATCCATTGATTTCAAATGACGTGAGAAGTAATCGCAGTTTCCAATCACTTTGGAGATTAGAGTTAGGTCATAACTAAAAATTATAAAAGCAAGGATAGGTGAAGGAGAAGTTATTCCATTCACTTGGGATCAAAGACAGAGTTTTTCTCAAGTGTTTGAGTCACGAAGAACTGTGAATCAAGGGGATCACACTTGTGTGAGAGATTGTGTGTTGATATGCAAGAGAGAGAAAATAAGGACTTTTGCTCAAGGGTTGGATCACAAAGAACTATGATTCAAGGAGATATTGGATAGTTGGAGGACATCCATATAGATATTAGGTCAAGGAAAAGAGATAATAGAGGTAGCCGCAAGTGGGTTTCATTATATTGGAGCCGCAACAACAAGGTCTCGCCGTACGGAGTTTTCCATACAGTGTTGAGTGCATGTGTGCGGGTTTCAATGGAGACAATCACATATAGCGGGTTTTCTTAAGGAAATGTGCATACATCTTGGGAAGAACAAAATTATTGTTGAATTTTGTAGCTTGAACAGTCTTCTATGTGTGCTTGGTGTCTTAGCATGTGGGGGACATAAAGTGGTCCCTAGACATAAAATTTATTTTATAAAGTTCAGGTGACTTTTTAATTTATGAGGGATAAAGTGATTTTTTATGTTGTGTTAATGAGAGATTAAAACACAATTGTAGATATTGAGAGGGATAGGATTTAATCTCATCCATCGGATCTAAAATAACTTCCTAACTCCCTAATGAAGATATAAAAAGGAGGTCTAGGTAAAAATAAACACAATCATTATTCATTTAATGAGAAGAGAGAGTGTGTAAGTCGGAGAGAAAAAGAGGAGAGAAAACATTGCAACAAACTAGGGCATGATACCCAAGGAGAAAGAGGACAAGAATCCCAAGGAGAGAGGACAACAATTAATGCAACAAATTAGCCACACGTGAGAAGATTTGGCACATATTTCAAGAAAATAATGCAAATAAATCGAGGCAGACCGTACAAAATTTATTGTTGGTACAGTGCACATATTTTAAGGCAGTCGTACAACATTTATTTCAGTACACAGATCTTTAGAAGCAGGTCGTACAGCCTGGTGTGAGAGGCATAGAAATCGAGGAAACAATACATTTATGAGTATGACATAAATTTTTGAGCTTGGCACAAAAATCGAGGTGCACTTGTTCCTATTTCTCTTGTCATAATTTCCATAATTTTTTCTTAGAAACCCTAATAAAATTTCCTCTCTCTACTAGTTTTCCCTTCGGGGGTTTTCTAGGGGCATTGCCCAAAAAATCTTGTCATTGAATGGGTTGATTTCTTGTTTCCATTGTGCAATTAAAAGATTCAATGTGTTTTTTATTATAAATTCGAGTTTTCAAAATGCATTTATGAATGAACATTAAACTGAGACAAGCAATTTATTGAAATAAAAAACCACGATTTCAACCTTAAAATTTTACATGGTATCATAGCTAGGACTCTGAAGACTTTGGCACAAGGATTTGCAAGGATTGCAGGGGTTTTTCTCAGATAAAGTAAGGGAAAAGTATTGTTGGTCAGTTGGATAAGGATGCCTATCGGATTAAGGTTTGAGGACAAGTTATATGGGGTTATGAATTTTAGCCCATGGAAATAACGGATTGCGTTGTTGTTGGAGGAAAATGAAATCTGAGATATTATGGAGAAAACCCTGGTTGTCCCCACAGATATAGTGCTTTTGGAAGCCTTCACTAAAAAAAATGTGAAATCCAAAAGAATTATCTTGGATGTCATGAAGGACCATATAATACCTCATGTGTCTGGAAAGAAATATGCCTATGAGATGTGGGAGGATCTGATAAAGCTATATCTGAGTGGAAACCAAAATAGGAAGATGGTTTTGAGGGAAAAACTCAGGAGCACCAAGATGTCCAAGACTGACACAGTGACATCGTATCTCACTAGGATATCACATGTTTGTGATGACTTATCGGTTATTGGAGAGGAATTCAAGGATGATGAACTTTCAAGGACAACTCTGAATAAGTTCTCAAAGAAGTGGGCTCCATTCGTGAAGGGAGTTGTGGCACATGAAAATCTCTCTGATTGACAGAGGTTGTGGGAAGACTTCCCTCAGGAGGATACTTGGGAGGAAGTTCTTAAGGGCAGTCAGGCTAAGGGTGACGAAGACGAGGAGAATGTTGTTCTTCATGCAAAGAAGGGTAAGGACATCAGAAAAGTGAAATGCTTTGAAAGTCATAATACTAGCCAGTATGCAAGACAATGTCTAAAAAAGAAGAATGTCAAGAAGGAGACACAAGTAGCAGCATCAACATCAACTGAGATAGATGATTTTGCTTAGAAGTTCAAGAAATATTTTTCTCTTGTGTCTTTTCTTTCAAGTTGTGGTAGTGCAAAGTTTGGGGATATTGGAGCATGGGTTGTGGATAGTGGCTCATCTCGCCATATGACGGGAATGAATTCAATGTTATTTAGCATTTTAGAGATAGACTCAGACTGTCATGTTAGAGTCGGGAGGATCTATGGAGGTGGTAGAGGTGTTGTTTGTTCTGGAGTTGAAGGTAATCATTCTCTTAATATTAGATTTGGAGGATAAGGGATATGGAGTTGTGCTTGAGCATGGAAACGTGTTCATATATCCATAGGGATCTACCCTAGATGCCACAGTAGTGCTTGGTGTCAGACATGGGATGTTATACAGGTTGGTGGGACAACCTGTGTGTGAGTCTAATGGTATCTTGGATTCAGGATCAGTGTTAGGTACAGGTGGTTGTGAGCCTACTTCCAATACTGTTAGAAGTCTTAATTGGTATGAGATGACATATTTGGATGCCCGGGAGTGTGAGAAGACTCCTAAGGGCATGGTGAGGAGGATCATGTCTTCATCATAGGATCTAATGCAGGTGGCAAGGAAGTTTTTTGGTTTAGAGGGAGCAGCTACAGCAATAGATGGAGTGATTGGTTTGGAGACAGATCTAGGTGGAGGTTCCATAAGTACCTTCCTCACTAAGAGGGAGTGTTGACTTTTGTAACTTCGAGGATCTTCTACGTGTTCTTGGTGTCTTAGCATGTGGGAGACATAAAGTAATTCCTAGACATAAACTTTATTTTATAAAATTTAAGTGACTTTTTAATTTATGAGGGATAAAGTGATTTTTAAGTTGTGTTAATGAGAGATTAAAACACAATCATAGATCTTGAGAGGGATAGGATTTAATATCAGCCATCATATCTAAAATAACTTCCTCACTCCCTCATGAAGAGATAAAAAGGAATCCAGGGAAAAATAGACACATTCATTATTCTTTTAATGAGAATAGATAGAGAGCATAAGTGGGAAAGAAAAAGAGGATAGAAAACATTGCAGCAGACTAGGGCACGATTCCCAAGGAGAAAGAGGACATGAATCCCAAGGAGAGACGAAAACAATTAATGCAGTGAGTCAACCACATGTGTCAGAAGAGTTGGCAGAGATTTCGAGGCAACAGTGCATAGAAATCGAGGCAAACCATATAGCATTTATTGTTGGTATAGTTCACAAATTTTGAGGCAGTCGTACAACATTTATTGCAGTACACGGATTTCTAGAAGAAGGTCGTATAGCCTGGTGTGAGAGGCATAGAAATTGATGAAGCAATAAATTTCTAATTTTGACACAAATTCCTGAGTTTGACATGAAAATCGAGGTGCACTTGTTCTTATTTCTCTTGTAATTTCCATAATTTTTTCTTAGAAACCCTAATAAAAATTTCCATTCGAGTTTTTTCTAGGGACATTGCCCAAAATATCTTGTGTCATTGAGTGGTTTGATTTCTTATTTCCGTTGTGCAAGTAAACGATTCAATGTGTTTTTTATTATAAATTCTAGTTTTGAAAATGCATTTATGAATGAGCATTAAACTGAGACAAGCAATTTATTGAAATCAAAAACCAAGATTTGAAACTTAAAAATTTACAATTACAAGGTCATACAACGGCACAGGAGATTACTAGAGTTTGCAGGTGTTGTCTAAATTTTTATGTATTTCTTTGTGGGTCATTTTTTTAGTAAAGGACCCCTTGTAAACTTTGAAATTATTTGAATGATAAACTTAGTTGATGAGAAAAATATCTTTATATATTGTGTATGATATTTTGGTTTCAAGTTTTGTTTCCGCTATATTTATTTGAGTTTATTATTCCAACAAGTGTATTATGTTTTGTGAGCTGATAATTTTATTTACAACAAGGAAATCACTAGATAGCAAAGTACCTAGGTGTCGGAGTAGGGTATATCAACATGGTATTAGAGATTTGTCTATGAGAGGGAGACAATCTCAAGTTGCACAATAGAAGATCTATTAGATATGATTTGTTGTTGTGGGTGTTTAAAGGACAAAACACAAATCCATAGAAAATTGCAATAGATATGTTAAATCTGCAAGGAAATCTCTACAAACGTATAAACCAACAGAGAAAAATCGAAGGATAGGTTTCTAAGATATAGTTGTACAGAGGTAAATCATGGTTTTGTAGTATTACAAAGTTGTACATGGGTTGTTGTAGCAACAGGGACATACATATGAGTGTTCTAGTAAGGAAAGTCACGTATATACGTGAGTTTCAGTAGGAACAAGCATGTATAGGATCGCACAGGTTGTACAGGGGCAATTTCAGCAATGAAATTCATTGAGTGCTTGTGCCACAAAGGACTGTGACTTGAGATAAACTCAACAAGGATGAAGAAGTAATTTCATCCATAGATTATCTTAAGGGATAAAAAATCTACCGGAGTTAGTGACTCATAGAGAGAGAAAAGAAGGATTTTTTCTTAGAAGGTGTTGGTCCTAAGGTCTGCACCTGACTGCTAAAGGGCAAAGCTAGGCCACCTATCAGTTTAGAATGATCGCTTCTTTTAACTTTTTGTTGGTTGGTCAGAGGGTTATTCTATCAAGACAAAGGCAAGGTTGGGTTGGTAGAATGATATGGATGAGGGCCCTCCTTGGCTGATGGCACACTAATGATAGATTAGTGAAATAATAGAAAACAGAGAGAAACAACAAACTACTCAATGAATAATCTACTACAAGAAGTTCAATACTTAAAATATCATTTCAAGACATCAAACATGTATCAAAATACAATAACTCTCACAGGTTGCAGAAAACAAATCTTCACCAAAGCATTAGTTGTTTGACAGATTGCATATTAGTAAAAATAACTCATACAATAGCTGAAATGAAATGAAATGTACGTTGCACAAATCAAAAACTGTATTCAAGATAAGAATGAAAACACATGAAGAGTTGAACGAAACATTGTCATCAAGAGTATATTCACCAGGTAGAGACATTTAATCCGTGCATAAAATGGGTCCAACCAGTCTATTGTATTACTATTCTTTCCTCAAAAAATCTGACCTTTACAATATCCAAAAACTAACTATTTAAAAGAGTTGCAGAGGCTCTCGTCTTTAGAGGACTGAGACCTCAATTTAGGGAACTGTTCGTAAAACAAATTATTAACTTCACTAAGATACTAGAATTAATCAGCAAGAGTGGTTCTTATCACACACAGAAGACCACTCTTGCATCTAATCTAGGAAAATGTTGGACTTAATCAAATAAAACTACTACTGTCTCTGCGACAGAACTTATGCATGTGCTGGAGGAACTGAGTGGCAGAAAATGGGCCTCGGAGTGACAGAGAAGAGATCTGTGTTGAACGACGGCATGTCTGCAAGTTGTTGGAGGCCACTGGAGATAACCAGTTGCATGAGAAGAGCTTGCTGAAGTGTTTCTGGAACTAATCTACGTCGACTTGTGACTGAGACTTAGCTCTTTGTCTATGCCTGAGATTTCGGAAGCCAAGTGCACTCTATATTGACCCCGTTAGAGACCATCTGTACCTGTGAAATAGCTTCGCAAGAATGGTTGTCGGCCCATCGGGCATGAGGGGAGATGTGGAGGCGAGCATCCAATCGGGAGATGGGATGAATGGACGCGAGGGTAGATGACATGTGAAGATAGATGGAATAGTGAGATGAGGTGTGAGTAGGTTGGGAAGTGAGTGGAGAACAAGTGGTGAAAGGCGAGAGGAGGCGATATTGAAAAACAACCCAAGAGGAACTCGGAGGGGGGGGTAGGCGGTAAGTGGATTAGAGAGGGGGGGGTCTGAGTTCTCGAGGAGGGAAAAACTACTTACTCGGACCCACCCCCCCACCATTAAAGGTAGAATGGTTGGGGGGTCCGAGTTGCGATAAGGACCATTGATCTAGAGAGGTGGGCCACCGCCAATGGAGATCAACGTGGGGGTTAACGGAGGACAAGTGTCGGGTGGTGAAAGGAGAGAGAGTAGTGAGTAGATGAGTGGAGGTGACATGGTGATATGATGTCATTCAAGCACGTGATTCCGGGAGATTTTCAGGGTGGTTTGGATTCAGACCGCCTTTGGGCCCGCAATCCACCACAAGCTGCCACATACCCTTCCAAAAATACCACAGTTCCAATTGTGGGACCGCTTAGGAAAATTAACACTCACGCAGTTTGCATCCCCACAATGAGTTGTAGTCGTTGATCTGTTTACGATCCGAGATCTAGGTGAAATTTACCTATTGTGAGGATCGATGGTTCTCGTTGACCTAGAATCAATGGTCCAGATTCACTTCGAACTTTCGGGCTTCAGGTGTTTTGAATATGAAACATGAAACATATCCCGAAGGAAAAAAACTCTGAAGTGAGTGATCTGTCGCCACATGTCATGATGGATGAACGGTCCAGATTCTCTTCGGAAATATGGGATTTGGGAGTTTCAAATGTGAAGCATGAAGCTATCCCAGAGGAAAACTCCCAAAGTGGACGATCTGCTTCCACATGTCTTCATTGATGTATGGTCCTGATTTGTTCCGGGTTTTCGGCACTTTGGGCCTCAGGAGTTTCAAATGTTTGTGCTTGGAAAACTCTCGAAGTGAAACTTGTCGAAGTAAATGATCTGTCTCCACGTGTCCTGATAGATGAATAGCCTGGATTCTCTTCGGGTCTCCAGGAGTTCGGGCTTCGGGTCTTCGGGAATTTGTGGATGTGAAGTATGCCAATCTCCCGAAGGAAAATCGTCGAAGTGATTACCTAGTGCTTATCACTAATTAACCCGAGTTTAAGTTAAATACTTTGGGGGTTCGAGACTTCTGATGTCTCTTGGTGTTAACCTTCACACAATTTTTCACCCCCACATGGATGACAACCATTGATATGATTTGCTTGGTGGATCTTTACCGTTGAAAATTTCCCTGTTCATTTCGGCAATCCTGGCTCGAAAATGACCATCCTGAATGGTTGCGTTTGTCCACGGGCATTTCTTGCGTATATAAAAAGGATTGGCTAACCTGTGGTGAGTTGGATCAATGGAAATTATGATGAAAAGTGATTCGAACCAAATCCAACATATATTTCATCCTTTCAAGAAAAACAGAACAGAAATGCGCAAAGACTCAAAACAGGAAAAAACGAATAAGAACCAACTCACTCAATAAAGGGAAGATGACTTAACTAACCAGAAGACTAAAATTTGATGAAGGCATAGGGGAAAAGGGAAGAGAGGTAGGGGATGCAGACCTAGGTTACAACAGAAGGGATCTAAGAAAGGGTGAAGGACTGTCACTTAGAGATTTGATCAGTCCAAAGGAGAAGGAGTGAACAGTAAACATATCCGATAACAAGGATAGATTTGGGTAGTCGATACAGTTGTAGGAAGGTCCACTAGATTGTAACATAGTTTTGGAGTTGTACGCATTGAGAAAGTCACTCAAGGCGCATGTGTATGTGGGCTACAATGCAGAAAGGAGTGTACATATGTAGTTTGCAAAAGGAATAGACGTGTACAAAATAAAATCTATAATAAGAAAAGTTGCATACATACGCGGTTTTCAATAGAGGAAATCACATACATACACAGGTTGTAGAAGAAACATGCACATGCAACTTGTGCAAGTTGTAGGTATAGGGTCGTATAGCAGCAACAAAGGTGTTAGGTTGCAGGAATTGATTGTTTCTTGGTGGAAAGAAAATATGATAGAAACATGGGAGATATTCAGTAGTCTGACGAAGGACTCAGGGACACATGTGGAGCTTGGTGATGATGTCAAGTATGCAGTAAATGGGAAGGGAACTATCATGTTTCAACTTGAATCAGGGGGTTTTTTAGAGGCCCGTGATGTACTTTATGTACCAGAATTGAAGAAGAACTTGCTCTCAGTTACAATTTTGGGGGACAAGCTTTTTGTCATAAATTTTCAGAGAGGGAAAGTACTCATATGTCCATAGGGAGCTTCCTTGACACAGTAGTGAGAATTGGGGTCATAGAGGGTAGGTTATACAGGTTGTAGGGAAATCTTGTAAGAGGATCCAAGGGGATCATGGATCGATGTCAGTGACAAAGGACAAGGAAAAAAAGGTTCCAAAGGGAGAACAGGTTTCAGAGACTTCCAATTTAAGGAGTCAGCCTTTAGATGTGAAGAGGAAGTTAGTCCCTTCCAGATATGTCAGGAGACCTAGTTGGTATGAGATGACATTGATGGATGCTCAGGAGAAAGTTGATACTCCTAGAAGTACATTGAGGGAGATCATGCCTTCGATGAAGTTTCCAAAATTTGTGGCATTGATATGTAGTGTCATCAATTCTGATACTTCCAGTGTCCGACATTGTACCAGGGTTGAAGGAAGAATTGGTTCTAGTTGGCTCTTCGAGAATTACCTTCCTCGCTAAGAGGGCATGTTGATGTTTGTAGCAACGGATAGGTATTTTTGTATAGGTCGAAGTGTCTAGACTTGTGGAATTCTCCCAAAGCCTTATACCTTGATACCTTACTTTAATTAAAGGAATTATTAAAGTAAAGTGTTTTTATTAATTAATTGAGTTTATTTAAAGAAATGTTTTAATTAGCATTAGGGAGATAAATCTTAGCCATTGATCTCAAGTGAGGTGAGAAGTAATCTCAATCGTCAATCACGTTGGAAATTAGGGTTAGGTCATAACTCAATATTATAAAATCAAGGATAGGTGAAGGAGAAGGTATCCCATTCAATTGGGAGCAAAGAAGGACTTTTACTTAAGTGCTCTAGTCACAAAGGATTGTAACTCAAGGGGATCACACTTGTGTGAAACATTGTGTGTTGATACACAAGAGAGAGCAAAGAAGAACTTTTGCTCAAGGGTTGGATCACAAAGGACTATGATTCAAGGAGATCGTGGATAGGTAGAGAAGGACTTCCATCTAAAGATCAATTCAAGGAGAAGAGAGAACAAAGACAGTCATAAATGGGTTTCAGCAGATTGGAGCCACAGCAATCGAGTCACACCTTACGGATTTTGTTGCACATTCTTTGAGTTCATGTATGCAGGTTTCAATGGAGACATTCGCATATACACGGGTTTGTTTAAGGAAAGTCACGTACATCTTGGGAACCATAAAATTATTGTTGATTTTTGTAGCTTAGATGGTCTTCTACCTGTGCTTGGTGTCTTAAGCATGTGGGGGACATAAAGTGGTCCCTAGACAAAAAAAATATTTTATAAAGTTCAAGTGGCTTTTTAATTTATGAGGGATAAAGTCATTTTTTAAGTTGTGTTAATGAGATATTAAAACACAACCGTAGATCTTGAGAGAGCTAGGATTTAATCTCAACGATCAGATCTAAAATAACTTCCTAACTCCCTCATGAAGAGATAAAAAGGATATCTAGGGAAAAATAAACACATTCATTATTCATTTAATGAGAAGAGAGAGAGAATAAGTGGGAGAGAAAAAGAGGAGAGAAAAAATTGCAGCAAACTAGGGCACGATACCCAAGGAGAAAGAGGACATGAATCCCAAGGAGAGAGGATAGTGGCATCATATCTCACCAGGATATCACATGTTCATGATGACTTATCGATTGTTGGAGAGGAGGTCAAGGATAATGAACTTGCAAGGACAACTCTGAATAGGTTCTCAGAAAAGTGGGGTCCATTCGTGAAGGGAGTTGTGGCACGTGAAAATCTCTCTGATTGACAGAGGTTGTGGAAAGACTTCCCTCGGGAGGAGACTCGATAGGAAGATCTTCAAGGCAGTGAGGCTAAGGGTGATGAAGACGAGGAGAATGTTGTTCTTCATGCAAAGAAGGGTAAGGACATGAGCAAAGTGAAATGCTTTGCAAGTCATAACACTAGCCATTATGCAAGGCAGTGTCTAAAAAATAAGGTCAAGAAGGAGACACAGGTAGCAGCATCAGCATCAACTGAGATCGATGATTTTGCTGAGAAGTTCGAGAAATATTTTTCTCTTATGTCTTGTGTTTCAGGTTGTGGTAGTGCAGAGTTTGGGGATATTGGAACATGGGTTGTGGATAGTGTCTCATCTCTCCATATGATGAGAATGAATTCAATGTTCCTTAGTATTTCAGAGACAGACTCGGGCTGTCATGTGGGTTGTGGGAATAGTACCATGCATGCAGTGAAGGGGGTTTGTTGGCTTTATTATCTTCTATTGGTCTTGAGGATTCTTTATGTGGTATTCTGATTCTATCTTACTATCATAAATTGACCCTCATTCAGATTTGATAAGATTCCCAACAAAATCCCTTTAAAACTATCGGCCCCTCTAGTATACCAGAAGGCAGTGCAGCACACAGAGTGTATTGCGCAGTTTCACCCGAGATAGCTCTGTGGGTGTTTGCAACCTAAGAATGAGCAGAGATCTGCAGTTGTTCTCTATAATATTTATTCATTCAGTCTAACATCTACTTATAACAATCATTCTATTCATGCATGTGGAATACCATATCTAACTAGTTAATTCATTCATCTAACATTCAGCAATTAATCAGCATAGAAACACATAAATTTGTTCACATAACATAGGTGTTACCATGGTTCACCCCCTCCTAGGCTACGTCAACAAATATCTAGCTCTCACGTCACGCGTGTTTACAATATTTTATTATGGTTTCGGATTATATCACGTCACGCGTGTTTACAATCTTCGGTCTCACCCTCTTCCACGGGCTCCTCAATCCCTGCGAGGCTGACTAGATCACACCAAGCCCCTCAGCCTACGATATAACCCTCGAGACCGAGTCACTCACTCCCTCCCTAGCTCACCAACTTAATGACTCATACAGTTCTTACAAATCTCTCTTTCTATGTGTATTTCTGCATATTTTCCCCCCTCTCTCTTCTTTTGTCTCTTAAGTACTACTTATTTATACCCTTGGCTCACCAGCCATTACAATACATTACAAAACCCCTAACCCTAGCATTGTTAGGTCTTCCTTTCATGTGTGCCTTGCCTGCTTCTCTTACATGTGTTGTTTTTCCTTCCATCTGTCCATTTCTTCTTGCATGCTTCTCCTCCAAAAATAGCCTTTCTTCCTTACTCGACCCGCATCCAACAGGCCCCCAACACTGACATGTGGCTCATCCCGAGCCACCTAACCTTTGTGTGCTTCGTCAACAGCTCCTGTGAGAGCCTGGAACTTCTCAGTGAGTTCCTTTGTCTGTGTTTGAGCCTGCGCGGTCTTTTCCCTGAGTGCGTCCAATACCTGCACTGCAATCTCGTCGTTGATCATCTCTATGTACTCTGCCTGAGTTTGTGCCATGTTATTCTTTGTGTCTTCTACCTGCACAATGACCTCTACTGCTCGCTCTTGGAGAGGTTCCATTTGAGCTTGGCACTCCTTCTTCTGTGTTTGTGCGGTTATGAGTTATGCCTGCATCTTCTTCATATCATGTGCTCCTTTGACATGCTCAGTCATCGACATCATCTTCTGCCTATGCTTGAGGTACTGGATAGTTGCGCTTATCTTCTCCTCCTCCTGGTCCCGTTGATGGACCTATTGATCCTCCTCCAGCTTCGTCCATAGATGTGTTGCTTTATCGAACAAGTCGACAGTTGTATGGACTTGTCGCTCCATCTCCTCTATCTGTGATGTTGCTTCATGCTTCCTCTGCTCCTTCACCTCCATGGGAGTGGTAGGGATGAGTTATGCCCCGAGGTGCTTGATATCCTGTCTGTATTGATCGATTGTCTGCACAATATGATCGATATTATGCATCATCATGAGCTCTGTTGTCTGTTCACTCTTTGGAATTTTATCATAGGCTACATCCAATCCCTGCTCGAGCCTATCCATGCAATATTTCTCATCTTTGGTCTCAAGCTTGACCTGCTCGAGCACCAATTCCAATTATTCTCTGTTATCCTTCGTCTATTGCAGTTATGTTGTGTCTGTGCATGTGTGCGACTGTACCCCCTGTGCGACACTGACTTGGAGTTTATACAATGCCTTGGTTGGTATCTGGGTCATTACCAACTGTATTTGGGCTAGATATTTCAATGGTGTCTGACCCACAATTTCATCCAGGCACAACATGTTGGGTATAACGTGAAACGTCGAGCTCAGCTGCATTGTCTTCTAGATCTTGTCATGCTCGCTCGATCCAGCCTTCGCTCATGTCTGTGGTGTTGCGGGGACGAATTCTATTTCTTTGTTGGCTCTCTGTGTTTCTATGATCTACTCTAGGAACTGCCTCATATCTTCCAGCTCATCCTGAATCCTACCCCTTTGGTGCTGAGCTTCATCAAAATCCTTCGTTGTTCGATCCTAGACCATTTGGGCCACGAGGTCTGCGTCCTCCTTCGTGATCGTATATTCTGGTGGCGTCGATGCGCCTTAGCTTTCTTGTGCACACCCCCTGTTTGTATAATTGGCCTCTTCATTTGGCCTTTCTCCTGTTGAGTAGCACTTGATGTGGTCCCCTGTGTTGTCTCAATGTATTTTTTCTGTAACTGCGGCACCTGGGTGTTTTTCTTCTTCCCCGCCTGGGTGCCTTTCTTGGACACACCCCCTTTCTTTTGTTGCGTTGGGTTCTGACCTGTCCTTGTATTCTTGAGCGTTGTTTTGTCTCCTGCATGTGTCTGTTCTTTCCCTGCCTCAGCCTCTTTATCCACAGGCATGTCTTGATTCAAGTCTCAAATCCTCCAATCCTCATGTCAATCCTTGATGGCCATTTCTACGTCCTCTTCCTTCACACAGTACCGCAGTTGTATCCATTGGTTATCGGGATCCTTTTGTTCTTGCATCCACACTGTATGTCTGGTCGCTTTAAAATTTGCTATGCCCCGGTATTGTGTGACCACTTCTAGCGTAATCTGCCAAGTGTTGGCGATGTTTTCTTGCAGGTCGTTGTAATACCCTGCAAACATGCATGCATTCGTACTTTTGTTCTTGGGGTCTGAAGTACTCCTCAGTGACAGGTATCGCGTTGCGTGAAAACGATTGGATCTCTCGAAAAAAAATGTATACTTAGGCTCTTGTCATCCAACCAAAGCTATCAAGACGAGGAGATAAGAATAGTGAAATTTTATCCCTAAGTCCTACACATCCTTGCAGTCTTCTAGGAACATATTTAACAAGTACGGGGCCCAACTGAGCATATTTACCTCCGCACATTGTGTTGCAGTGGCGATGACCCCAGCAGGGACTTCCTCCTTGTGACACTTCCTGAGTAACTTGCACACCATGATTTTTGTGGCCATCCTTGTTTTTGTGTCACTAATGCGCTTAATTATGATTTCGTGTGACTCTCTTTCTATACCATAGGTCTTCTTCATTTTCTTGGCCATTGCCTTCTCCTTCGTCTTGTCATCGAGGAACTACGTGGATGTCTCCCCCTGAGGTGGTAGTCATGTAATGCATGTAATGAGCTCTACATCTATCGAGACAGGCTCTTCCACCCATAGCTATCCTCCGTGGGTAATTTCCGTCAGTTTCTTGACGCAGTTGCTTACATCCTAGCCCCTTCCAAAGTGTGGGATCTCCAAAAGGCCTAGAATCTCAGTTTTGGCCAGGCTGGTTGCCCACTATTTTGGTTGGTTAATTGGTTCGTCGAAGTGTCTTATACCCACAGTATCCATGTAAAATTTCTTGGCAAACTCTGGAAACTTTTTCGTGTCAGCCATGTCATGGTTTGAGTACTGTAGTTTCTCCATGTGGCCTAACAGGTTACCCCCGACACGCACCCCTTTTGGAATGTGTGGCAAGACTATGGTTGCGATAGCCTGCCTACGCGGTGATCTTGCTACTGGATGCTTTACCTTGCGCTTTGGTGGATGAATCAAAGTTCAATCCTCCATTTTTCTCTCTTATACATACTCCTCTGCCCGACCGGTGACATCTTCTATTGTGCCCTCCTGTGGTTGTTTAGGCATGGTTGTGTGTGACCTTTCTAGCGTGGTCATTTCTATCTGGTTCAGGACCATCCCATTAACCCTCGGTGCTTCTTCAGGGCTTTCAGAGCACGAAGGATTTCCTGTATCTTGGTTTTGCTGGCTCTGTCCTACTTCTGGAATATCAATGTTGATGCCCACTGGTGTTTTTTGTTGGGTTTCCGCCACCACTGGTGTGGGGCTTCCAGGTGTCATATCGGGAGATGGGATTTCATCCAAGTTGACTAATTATGGAGGTCGATGTGGTTTTTGTTCTCTTTCCTATGGATACTGATGTGCTCGCATGTTGCTTCGAGGTCGTCTACAGGTTTGGCTTGGCGCTCCTAGCTTGGGTGGTGCCATGGTGGTAAAGGTATTCTCCATCGAGTTTAGTTGGCTCTGTAACTTATGCAAACTCGCTCTCTTCTCCGTCTACTCTGTTTCTCTGTGATTTTATCAACTTCACAATAACCCTTATGATCCTCACATGCTTACCTTATATAAGAATCGTGTGAAACTTCTTGTAGACGTTACCCAACATTTTTTTGAATGAACTGGCGCTTCCCGTGTACTTGCCATTGAATTCCCTTGTCATCACCAATTGGCGTGATTAATGCAGTGTCCTGTCAATCATTCTTTTCATTAAAGTTTGATAGTCATCATCCGTTGGCGCTTATTTGCCGTACCCATCATTTCCGTCGTTTCTTCCTTTTAGTGACCGTTGGTCCTTTCTCCATCGTGCTAACATTTCTGAGTGCACGTGTCCATTCTCTTTTTGGTGCACTACGCCTTTGTTTCTATCTTTTGATTTCCAGCATGGTAACCCCTCTGTTTTTTTTTGTTTTTTTTTAAGTGTTAGGAGGTCGACTGTCCCTATACAGCTTCAGTCGACTCCCATTGATCATCCCTCTGATTTATGTTCCTCTTAAATCCTTCAATTGTACAACCCCCCCATCTGTGATAGTCTTTACTTCGTATGGTCCTAACCAATGCATTCTGAGTTTTCCTGGGTGCTGAAGAGATTTACTGTCGTACCCCAAAACTAAGTCTCCCTCCTTGAAATTTTTCCTCTTGATATGTCTACCATGCCAAGCTTTGTCCCTTGCTTTCTATACTTTTTGGTGAAACCCTGCTAGAATCCTATCTTCCTCCATGATCATCAATCGACTTGTTCTTTCCTGTACCACGCCTTGCTCTATCATGTTTGTAATTGTTGCTACGCATGGACCAGGTACCAAAAACTCTAATGATACCACTGCTTCTTTTCCATACACCAATTTGAACGGTGTCTGCCCTGTCAATTTTTTGCATGTGGTCCTGTACACCCACAGTACTGCTGGTATATTCAAGTCCCAATCGTCCCTATTAACGTTGCAGATCTTTATCAATGCATTCTCAATGATTTTGTTAAAGGTTTCCACTGTTCCATTTGTTTGAGGATGATATGGTGTACTTTTTTTATGATAAACTTCAAACTCCTCAGTCATAGCCCTAATAGTAATGTTAATGAAGTTAGTTCCCTGGTCACTCATCAAACTCCTTGGGTAGCAAAATCTTGTGATCAGTTGCTCAAATAAAAAGTGTGTTGTTGTCTATGCGTTGCAATATTTTACTAGTGTTACTTCTTCACATCTTGTTAAGTACTCTGTCGCAGTAATAATGTACCCCGCTCCTGACATTTTTGTTGGTGGGTTAATTGGTCCCACCAAATCTATTACCCATTTGTCGAATACCTGCAAAGTTACCTATGGTCTCAGGGGCATCTTGTCCCTTCTATTCAATTCATCAACCCTCTAACATAGATCACATTTCTGGCATTAGTCATTTGAGTCTCTGTGAACAGTTGACCACCATAGTCCTGAGCACAATACCTTATGCGCGGTAGCTTTGCCTGCATAATATCCTCATGATATTCTCTCATGGGCTTCTGCTAAAATCCTAGGTCTTTCATGTTCTAGTACACATTTTCTCAAGATGTTATCAACTCCCATTTTGTATAAGTGTCCTGCAATCAATTGATAGTCTACAACCCTAACTACCAGATTTTTCTTCTGCACAATGTTGAATTCTTGTGGCGCGGTCCATATACTCAAGTATTGGATGATGTATGTGAAGTATTCATCAGCTATTTGGACTGAAAATAGTTGTGCGTCGGGAAAGTTTTCCTCTAGATTCGTATGTTCCTCTCCATTAGTGATCCTCGACAAGTGATCAGGTCCTTCATTCAACTTCCCTAGTTTGACTATCACTTCAAAGTCAAATTCTTGGAACAGCAATAACCATATGCAAATTCTCCCCCCCCAACACTAGCTTGTTGACGAGGTATTTGAGAGCCAAATGGTCTGTGAACATATTGAAATGTGTTCCTAGTAAATAATGCTTGAATTTTTGAAGCGCATAAACCATATATAATCCTTCTCTTTCTGTGCTATTGTAATTTTGCTCTGATTCTGACAGTTTTTTGCTAGCAAATGCTATAGGGTGATCCAATTCTCCTCATCCTGGTTATGCTAGAATAGCTCTGAGTGCTATGGCTAATGCATCTACATGTACATGGAATGTCTTTTCCCAATCTGGGAATACTAGTATTGGTGCGATTACCATCTTCTCTTTTAGGATGTCCAATCCGCACTGACAATGCTCATTCCACTGAAACTTGTTGTATTTTCTTAGAAATTTTTCCATTGGCATCGTGATCTGTGCATACCCCTTTATAAATTTCCTATAGTATCATGTATGTCCCAATGTCGCTCTCAACTAATGGACTGATTTTGGTGGTGGTAGATTAACAATTACTGTGATCTTGGCAGAATCTACTAGCAAGCCTTGTTTTCATACTATATGGCCCAATAGTATCCCAAAAGGTGTTCTGAAGATACATTTCTTGATATTTAACGATATCTGACACTACCTGCATCTTTCTAACATCAGCCTCAACACCCCTACATGGTCTTTCAATAGACTATAGACTGTCCAATCATCCATATATACCTCTAGAAACTCGTGGATGAATTCTTTGAATGCAGCTATGACTACTCTAGAAAATATTGTTGGTGCATTCGTTAGTCCAAACGACATGACTGTATACTGGGAGGATCCCCATTCTGTGGCAAAAATGGTCTTTTATATGTCTTCCCGTGCTATTTTGATCTGATGGTATCTTGAGAATCCATCGATGAATGAATAAGCTTCATGTCCTCCTACGCTCTCCAACACCTCATCTGTGAAAGGAGTAGGGAACGGGTCATGTAGACATGGACCATTCAACTTCCTTAGATCAACACATATTCTTATCCCCACTTGTTTCTTCTCCTAAACTACCATCGGGCTTACACATTCCAATTCCTCTACAGGTCCTATGTGTTAGAATATGTAAGATGGTGTGCTCGTTTTACCATTGACGATACCCTTGTCACCCAACCACAGGTCGAAGCCTCCCTCCGAGCACCTTAACCTTGACCTGATAATTCCTCC
>ML793427.1:136945-172062 GCA_009831015.1 Picea engelmannii | reverse complement strand
CATCTCTCCCCAAGGATAGCGCATCACAAAAAGCTGATCAGATAGTCCAAACCCTAGCCAAGAGATATCCAAGCCAAATACTGAAACTTGTTGCTGCTGCAGCTGCACCTGCAACCCTCCTCCAAACCTGCGCACCAGCTACAACTGCAGTGCGCACCAACTGGGAAAACTACAGTCCTGAGATGTGACAAATGAAAAACTGGTGCCCTGTATTTATAGTAATCCTGCCAGTTTACTGGGGCCGACTTCTCCTTCTGGGTATGTGTCTGTTCAGTATATTATTATTAATTCTGTCCGACTTCTTCTCTTGGAGGCTAATAGCCTAATATAAATTATATTCTTGAGCTGACAAAGATTATAGGGTTATTAGCCAATTCATTAGGCTTCCTCTTTCTTCCCGGAGTCTTCTATTCTCGTCAGGTTCACATGTAGAGGTAAATACCTCCCGCATCTACCATAATATTAACACTATGATTCCAGCCTCCAACATCCTATCAATTTCGTCTTTGACTTTTTTCTTATATATAGGGTTTAGTATATATGGTCGTTGTCTAATCGGTCTTGCCTCAGCTCTGAGCAGTATCTTCATTTCACCTAGCTCTCATACTATTCCTTTCATTTCTGTGAACGTTGTTGGGAACAGTTCGTTGTACTCACGCAATAACTCTTTTATGATTTCCATTGTTTTCTCATCCCAATAGTCTCCAATGTTGGCCATTTTGGGGTTCTCAACTGTCCCAATGTTGACTTTCTTCACCTTGATCGATGCAACAATTACTTTTAATTCCAGAGGTGGACCTTCCACTTCTCTTTTGCCTTCAACTTCCTCAATCTAAATATCGTGCAGGACATCTTCATCTGGTGCTTCCACCTGCACGTGGTAGCATGACAGTAGTTATTTTACTGTTTGTCTATTTTGTTGTTGTTCTTTTGTTATGAGTTCAACTTTCGGTTATTTAATGAATATCACCCCTCTAATATGTTTAATTGTTGCGTCTATGTTGGGGTTCTCATACTCAAATGAGAAAATAACTGTAAAATTTTGTTGTAACATTGTCCAGTTTTTGTAGTTCCTCTACGCAATTCTTGGTTTGTATACCAGTTTGTTGGGATCCCTTCTAATGTGTGAACAAAATGATGGGGCCAGTCCTCTGGTGGTGTCATTTTCCATAGTGCTCTGCACTTCTCCAAGTGTTATGTTGGTGCCCCATGTCCTTCATATTTTTGCAGCTGGTTGCTTCCTTGTTATGCGCCAAACCTAATGCACAGTAACTATTTACATTAATACCAGTGTTTAACTGTTCCTTTGTGTGCACCCCACCATCTTCTAGGTGTTTCCTTGAGTGCTATATCCAGGGCTAAGAGCCTCTGATTTTCTAACACTTCATCTTCATACCGTGTTAGGAATACTTCTAAGTCATTCACCCGATGGACGCTGGTAGGTTCCCTTATCTCCGTACCTATCCATCTTATTGCATTGTTTATTCTTGTGCATCTTCTTGTGGAGACGTTGTGTAACCTCTGCTGCTAATTTTCTAAGCATGTATCCGAGTCTGACGCACATGAGGTGATGCTTCGCCAACTGAGTACTATTGGCAGCCACCAATTCTGTGAAATTTTATCATAATTGAAAGTTGTCACAAAGAGATAAAATCTTTCTATAGTTGCCTCCTCCTTACATTTATAAACGTTTATGTCCTTTGGATTCAAGGAGATTTATTGGGCTAATTTATTATATGAGTTTTTCGTTTAGATTTTTGTTTGTTTTGTTTAAATTTCATGGCTGCAAACATGAAATTCAAACAAAAAACTTGGCTTGGGTAATCATTATGCAGTCTGTGTTTTCTTCTAATCTTTTACCAAAGAGATTACACTTTAAGGGAACCAATGTGTTTATAAGTTTTAAGTTTTATAAACTTATTGATTAATCCATTGCCACATTTTTATGTACTATGGAAAATATGACTCGATCATATCTATGGTTGATTGTATGGTTTTAATTTTTGAAATTCATAAATGCGCAGAACCTTCGATTAACATTTGAGATGTGCTATTTGCCCTATCAATGATATCGCTTTCATGTCACCTGGTACAGGAATGATGTACCCACAAATGCACATCACCCTATTGTCCTGTGCATTTAAGGTTTTCATTCATTACTCGAATAGGGAGTAGATAATGGTTGGGGTTTAATCCTCATTGTTCATAATGGTTCATGAGCATGCTCGTCCTCTAGTTTTTTGTCACTCTAAACTTAAATTATCAAACATGACAACCTCCCAAGTTCGTAGGTATCGATTCATTTCAGTTTTCACATACCTCTCCTTATCATTTGTCTATTGGAAGACGAAGCCTCCCTCTCCTGGTATCTACTATGTCTGTTTGACAGTAACGATGGCCCCTGTGGTTCGAATTGAACCTAATGGCTCTCAAGACCTTTTCGCCCACGACGATGCCATAAACGATTTACAGGCGCACGATTGGGATATTTTTATCCGAAAATTCGAGGGTTATAACCTGGAGGTCGCACAGACTTTTGCTCAAACATTTGATGGCTTTAGAACCAAAGTTGGGGATCTGAAATTGGAGGTCACAGAGGACTCTATATCCCAGGCAACAGGACTGTCACAGGGAGGCAAAAAATGGTTCAAAAACGCCAAGCTAGAAGGTGTGCCTTGGACCCTGTTCATGGTCTCTAGGAATTCGACATGCTACCCTAAAGGTACTCCTATTACCCTCTTGAAACCTCGATGGCAAGGCCTCCTTCTGATTCTGAAATAGTTTATAACATGCAAGGGTAGGTATGGTTTAGTATTTTTATATCACATCCGACTATTGATGTTGTTCCTAGGTTTTAAACTAAACATGCCATTCTATTTGTTGATGAACCTGCATAAGATGTCAAAATGTTATAAGAAACGGAGCTTGAACCCTCTATCCAGCCTCTTCCATCATGGGCTTATACGAATTCCGTTGTTATCGCACCTGTCTCAAATTGGAGACACTTGGGAAAACTTCCTATGTCGAAACAATTTTGCCCTACCCGAGAGCACAGTGGACTCACCTTTGCATTCAAATGCAAACCCCAATCCTGATAACCCTATGACTGAAAGTCAAGGTTTCGATTCACATAGAGACCGTGAGCTCACTGAACCAATTTCTGTTGCTATGCAAGACCCTATGGGTAAAAAACCCCGATATAATTTTGTACCCAAGAAATCATTAGAAGAGGTAGTGGATGTGTTGAAGGAGAGGGTTTCTCCTGCTCCTGCTATTGATCTGACTCAGGGTTTGATTGAAGAACCAATTGTTAAGAAAAATCATAAGAAGAAGAAACAAGATAACTCAGATTTGAGTTTTATAAACAAGAGATCAGGCCGATTAATATCTAGGAGTCTGAGAAATCGAAAGCAGGATCATTTGAGCTCGATCTCAGTGATCGAGCTCAATGATCAGTGTTCCGATGACAAAATCAATGATTTCCTTGAACGAGAAGATGTGGATAACCAATGTCTCAAAAACGAAACTGTTGGTCAAGCTATACAATATGACTTTGTTTCTAGACTACCTCTGTTTCTAAAAGGTTAAGAGGGATTTGTTGGCGTAGGTCGTGATTTGAAACAAGCCACAGGAAAGACCGAAGCACCCATTGCTGAGTACACTCAACCTCAGCCTGTTATAACACCAGTACACTGTGACAATTGTCTGGACTAGGTAGAATGCTACTACAGAGACATACCATTTTTACAGGCACAATTAAAACACTTGGCAGCTCGAAATTCTCTGCTTGAACAAAAAAATGAAGAATTGAAGGCATGCGTAGATCGGGCAAGTAAAAGGCCCAAAAGATCTGGTAGGGTGATTATCAAAAATACAACAAACTTCAATGCCATCATTAACTCAGAACTATCCGACCCTTCACTGTCTAATTTCTAGAATAGTAAAAGTGGTTTTGATTTTCTTTCATTTTATTCTGTTATAAAAGTCAAATAGGAAGAATCATTTTGATTTTCTTTGTTAATATAAGACTAGCTACAAAATCTCACGATTCTATAGCCAGACTATTTCTAAATGTTAGTTTGTATTATTTTCTAAAATATCAATTTTGTTTTGTCATCTACAGGAAAATAATAATTATGGGGCTATTCACAAGGAGAAGCCATCTTGGATTATGTGTTGTATAGTTTAGTAGTTTCTTTTTGTTTGATAAAACTTTCTCATTTTGTAATAAATTTCCATAAACCAACTCCTACAGGAATGGTTCGTTGTTGTACTATTTTTGTAAAGCAATCTATTTTTTTGGGATTACCCTCTATCTTGCATGATAAGAGGTTGTTAATCCAAAACTAGTTTAAATAGGGATCATTGTTAATAGTGAAAACAACTTTTGTTGGAATACAGTATGGACATGTGATTTTGGGAATTGATATGGGAAAGCTATTCACCATCATCTTTAGACCTGTGTGATGCTTATTCCATTATGTTCTTCTATTGCCTCAATCTTATGAGATATTATTATGTTTGATGCAGCTTTAGCCTTGTCAACATATGGTGTTTCATATTGTTAAGTATTTATATGTTGTTCATAATTTGTTATTCCATTTTGTATATGTGATCAATCTGTCATTTGATTATTATTGATTTATTATAGATATTAAATGATGGATAATATTAATACTTTGAATTGAGTTTCCTTTCATTCTAAGTTATTGATTATCATAAGATCACAAGATTTTTACAGTGATCATTCTGTTGTTATATTCTTACTTCAACATATTACATGTTTATTGGAATTTTTTCTGGAAGTACTAGAATTGTTCTGTCATAGGTTTCTCTTACATGAAAGACAAATAGGAGCTCAAACAACACAGGGAGATAAACTTAGTTTAGTCGATTAGTTACAGGTTAGTATGTGTGTTATTTAGTTAAATTATTCATTAATGAAATGATGATTGCATGAATTATCTTTCACTGTTTATGTATCGTTGTTTCAATTGTACTTGCTTGGTATTTATTAGTTTTAAATCTTTGAATATTCAAAAGAAAACAAAAAGATTTATGTGCTTTCTTTATCTTGTTTAGAAACACTTTTTAGAACATTCATTTCGCAAGATTTCAAGTAAACCCTGCAAGTTGTATATAGACTGTTTATAATCATTTGTACACATTCATGTTTCTATTTGAACGCTTTGATTAGTAAACTTAATATTCTTAGTACCATAACCTTAGATTAGTTTATTTCTCTTATTATTTTTAGGACTTTAGTTGGCCAACGGAGCCATTAAACATGGCGGGTCATTTCATTCCAAATGGCTTGCGTTAATTAGAAAACCCCAGTCCGGATTTGACCTTCCAGTTGACGGTGTGTCATTTATGCCCGTCAACAAGTACCCCATCTGCAGTCAAGTTCACATAATCTTCTTCTCGCGCGGTTGTTATGTACAACTGATTAATTTCCTCCAAGTCCAAGCAAGTAGGTTCTACAAACCTTTCCCCTTCTGATGGGTCCAATGGCGCAATGACTCTGTATTCTCCTGACTTGAATGTCATATTTCTCGTCTTCAAGTTGATTATGGCCTGGTTTTCAAATTCTCAATCCAAGCCAAGCAATGTCGGATAAGGTGTTGTTCATCCACTGTCTCGATTACTTCGAAATCAACTTTAGTTTGTACTCCATCCAGAGCTACTGTCACTCCTTTTAATCTTCCAATTGGTAGAACTCTGTGTTGATTTGCTAGTTTCAGTTGAACAGGGGAATATTCTAGTGTGGGTTCTCCCATACATTGCCAAGTCTTCTTCGATAATACATTTACTTCGGATCCTAAATCCAGTATAATATCACCCATGTTGAAATCTCTAATGTTAGCGTTCAATCTGAATTCCATGTTTGTTCTCCTTCTTGTATGCAGATGATTAACTATTTTATGTTCTAGCTTTTCTTCTGCCTTTATGCTACATTTTTCTAGCATATTTTGTAATACTTTAATAGAGGATGGATCATTTAGTATTCTAACATGGGATTGCAAAAAACCCTTAATTGTACTTACTTGTCCTAGTGGTTGTGTTTCTTTGGTGTAATCCAACGATGGAAGCATCTCATACGCTGGTACTTCCTTATTAAGTTGCACAATTGATGTCGATGCAATGTCTGGCTTCATAAATTCTTGTCTAACTTGCTTGAATATCTCCTTTTCGTTCTGTGCATCAAACTACTTCTTTGGTTCGACATTCTTTTTCACCCATTGGTGTTGTGTTGGCTCTTGTCTTACTGCTTCGTTTCCTGTTTTAGCTCCTCCCCTCGTAACTATGTTGATGTTTCTTCCTTCATCCCTCGCTTCTGCCAAAATCCATTGAACATTTTGATTGTTCTGATTTCTCTTCCTCTGGATATTCCCTAATAATGTCGAACATTCTTCTGTGTCATGATCTGATGTGCGACAATACATACAGGTCGTCGGTGGAAGTGTACATTCTCTTTCATAGTGTCCTAGTTGTTGACAATTGTGACAAACCACTGGTCCTCTAACTCGTCCAAAGTCTCCTCTTTCTCTTCCTCCACCTCTATATCCAACTTGATCCCTTCGTGGCGCATTACACTGGGGAACCTGGTTATACTACGTAGTATTATAGTGTTGTTGCGCAATGTTATATTGTTGTTGCGCAGTTTTATATTGTTGTTGAACAGTGTCATACGGGGCTGGGACTTGGTTAAACTAGGTTGCAGCTTGCTCGGTCATCATTTATGTCTGCACAATGTATGCGTATGATGTTCTTTCCCTCATGAGGTCCATGGTTCTACAATCTTTGTCATCGTGGTCCACTGACTTGCAAAAGTTGCAATACGAGCTCTTTGGTATTGTCTGGTATTTCTGCATCATTGGGCAGTGATATGGATCATGCCCATGTTTCTTACATATCTCACACCATAGTCCTCATGTTGGCAATGGGTTCAGCATTCCTACTGCCATGTATTGCGCGAATGTTGGACATTCGTTCTTATGGTGTCCTTCTGTCCTACGTGTGGTACACCAAACGTCTTCTCTTTTGTCCTTACCTTTTTTCCGGCTTAGCTGGAACGTTAAGTTCTTCAGATCCTCCTTCAGCGCCTCTATGGTTGGATCTGTCTTCTGATATTGGTTATCTTCCAGTTGTAGGGTTTCCTGTAGAGCCTCTGCCTGTGTCTGAAACTTTTGTTGTCGCAACGGATATTTCAAGTGTGATAGCAGTGAATTGACGAAGAGATGCCTATGTTGCATATTTTTCATGACATGTTTTTGCTTTCCCTTCAATCGTTTGAATCTCTAGTCAATCTCCCATACAGATTCTCTCAATTTTTGTCTAATCTCTATCATCTCGTTCATGTATTGATCCTATGAGCTAGGCTTCTGGAACTCATTTATCAGCAGCTTCTTGATATCTCCAATCATTCTGGTTGTCCCTGGCGGATTATTCGTAGCTAAACTCATGTACCAATCCAGTGCGCGATCTCTTAGCGTGATAGTTAATTGTGCAAGTTTAGTGCCATCATCTGTGATCTGTTTCTCTTCCCATATATTTTCGCAGATAAACAGGTGCTTCTTCGGGTCCTTCGATGTCTCTCCTTTGAATTCTAGTAATATGATGGTGGGATCATGTCCTGCCATCCTAAATGTTGAACTACTACCTTTGCGCAGTGTAGATACTTGACTAATGCTTCATGAATTGGCTCCCCCAGTTGTTGTTCCTTATGTAGATGTACTTTCTGATGTCTTCCTTCTCCCAAAATTCGGTTGTCTAAATGGTGGTGTTCTTTTTGGTGTATTAGTCGCACATCGGTTTATGGGTTCCACACTGACACTAATATGGATAGGAGTGCTACCTTCTATTTCCACTCTTGGACCTCTCGTATTCCTCTCATATGTCGTGTGTAAGATTTCCTCAATCTGCTCCACATCCCAGAGATCCTCTACCTCCTCTTCATCTCTTTCCAAGCCTTCCCTCGCGGCAACGGCTCTCTTCTTGGTGTTCACCTTATATTGGTAGGGTACTCCACTGCACGTATTTCCAGTTGTTTCCATGATCTGTTTGATCTGGTCTTCGTCCATTTTAATTGGGTTCAAGGCCTCCTCCTCCTTTCCTTTATCCCTTTCTCCTTCCATTTCTCCTTCTCGTGTTAGTGCTTCACCCCTTCCCCCATGCACGCAAGGAAGTTTAGCTATCTGACTCCATTCTCATTACATCTTTGTTATATAGTAATATCTTAATGGAAGTATATAACGATCTGATGTGCCTACCTCAAGGTCCCTTCAAGAACTCTTGTTTAGCTGCGTTGTAAGACTTCATTGTATCTACTGCAAATTATGTGATAAATCCTGCAACAATGTTGTCTAACCAGAAATCTACCGCACGCGTAAACTTATTATCAACTTGTTGTAACTGCGTGATCTCTTCAGGATTCCACTCTAGTTGTCTAATCTGATTTGTAGGATGGTTGTCTTCAATCTTTTTATCCACTCCTGCAATACATGCAGGAAATCACAAAAAAAGAATTCATGCAAGTCATTGAATACGTACTTGTCAGGATATTTGTGCGATGTTAACTTCGGATTTATATTATCTTTCTACGCAAACTCTTGCTCCTTTGTCTTCAACCAACTCTCTATCTATACCTTCATTGGATTCGACGGTCTCAACATTCCCTTTTAGATTCGCATTCTCTCAACAACTTGTTTTCCGATTCAGCATTCTTTTGACACGTATTGGACAAATCTCACATACTCAGTCCCATTTTCTTCCACACATCCAACAACGGAACCATTTGTTGGCTTTATTCTCTTCTATTGGTCTTGAGGATTCTTTATGTGGTATTCTGATTCTATCTTACTATCATAAATTGACCATGCTTCAGATTTGATAAGCTTCCCAATAAAAGCCCTTTAAAACTATCGACCCCTCTGGTAGATCAAAAGACAACGCAGCACACAAAGTGTACTACGCAATCTCAACCGATATAGCTCTATGGGTGGCTGGAATACTCAAGTGTTTGCGACCTGAGAATGAGCGGAGATCTTCGGTTGTGCTCTATAATCTTTATTCATTCAGTCTAACATCTACTTATAACAATGATTCTATTCATGCATGTGGAATACCAAATCTAACTGGTTAATTCATTCATCTAACATTCAAGAATTAATCAGCATAGAGATGCATACATTCGTTCACATAACACAATTGTTACCATGGTTCACCCCCTCCTAGGCTACGTCCATAAATATTTGGCTCTTAAGATTTTATTATGGTTCTAAATTATATCACGTCACGCGTGTTCACAATCTTCGGTCTCACCCTCTTCCACAGGCTCCTCGATCCTTGTGAGGCTGACTAGATCGCACCAGGCCCCTCAGCCTGCGATCTAACACTCTGGACCAAGTCGCTCACTCCCTCCCTAGCTCGCCAGCTTAATGACTCATACAGTGCTTACAACTCTCTCTTTCTCTGTGTATTTCTGCATATTTTCCCCCTCTCTTCTTTTATCTCTTAAGTACTACTTATTTATACCCTTGGCTCACCAGCCGTTACAATACATTACAAAAACCCTAACTCTAGCATCGTTAGGTCTTCCTTGCATGCGTGCCTCGCCTGTTTCTCTTACACATATTTTTTTTCCTTCCAACTGTCCCTTTCTCCCTGCATGCTTCTCCTCCAAATATAGCCTTTCTTCCCGACTCTGCTTGCATCCAACAGGGTTGGATGTGTGAGATTCCAACTATAGTCAGGAGGATCTTTGGAGGTGGCAGAGGTGTTGTTTGTTCTGGAGCTGAAGGTAAGCTTTCTCTTAGTATCAGCTTTGGAGGATAAGGGATATGGATTTATGTTCGAGCATGGACACGTGTTCATATATCCATAGGGAGCTACCCTGGACGCCATAGTAGTGCTTGGTGTCAGATAGGGGATGTTATACAAGTTGTTGGGACAGCTTGTGTGTGAGTCCAATGGGATCTTAGATTCAAGATCAGTGCCAGTGACAGGTGATTGTGAGGCTACTTCTAGTACTGTTAGAAGTCTTTGACTGGGATGAGATGACACAATTGGATGCTCAGGAGTGTGAGAAGACCCCTAAGGGCATGGTGAGGAGGAACATGTCTTCACCATGGGATCCAGTGCATGTGGCATGGAAGCTTTCTGGTTTAGAGGTAGAAGCTACAGCAATAGGAGGAGTGATTGGGTTGGAGACAGATCCAGGTGGAGGTTCAAGAAGTACCTTCCTCACTAAGAGGGAGTGTTTAGTTTTGTAGCGATGATCTTCTGTGTGCTTGGTGTCTTAGCATGTGGGGGACATAAAGTAGTCCCTAGACAAACTTTATTTTATAAAATTTAAGTGACTTTAATTTATGAGGGATAAAGCGATTTTTTAAGTTGTATTAATGAGATTAAAACACAATCGTAGATCTTGAGAGGGCTAGGATTTAATCTCAGCGATCATATCTAAAATAACTTCCTCGCTCCCTCATGAAGAGATAAAAAGGAGATCTAGGGAAAAATAGACACATTCATTATTCCTTTAATAAGAATAGATAGAGAGCGTAAGTGGGAGAGAAAACATTACAGCAAACAGAGGCGGTCATAAATGGGTTTCAGAAGATTGGAGCCACAACAACAGGGTCACGTCGTACGGAGTTTGTTGTACAATCTTTGATTTCATGTACGTCGGTTTCAGTGGAGACATTCGCATATACACGGGTTTGTTTAAGGAAAGGCGCATACATCTTGAGAAGCATGAAAATACAAGGTCATACAACGACGCATGAGATTGTTAGGGTTTGAAGGTGCTATCTAATTTTTTTTGTATTTCTTTGTGGGCCATTTTCTCAATAAGAGAGCCCTTGTAAACTTTGAATTTATTTGAATGATAAGCTTAGTCGATGGGAAGAATATATTTGTATATTGTGTATGAGATTTTGGTTTCCAGTATTGCTTCTGCTATATTTATTTGAGTCGATTATTCCAGCAAGTGTATTTTGTTTTGTGAGGCGTTAATTTGATTTACAACAAGGAAATCACTAGATAGAAAAGTACCTAGGTGTCAGAGTAGGGTATATCAACATCCTCTAGTTTATAACCTTCCAATCCATTCCCTTCACAAGGTCTATAATTTTCATTAAAACTCCCATCTTTTGCTAGTGACCATATTTCCTTAACCCAATGGAGCGTCCCTGATTAGCATAGACCCTTTTGTAATAGGTTATTCTCTTAGATCAACATTCCCTTTGTTTTGTTAAGTTAAATTCCTTGCATTTCTTCCCATATATGCCACAAAGGACTTTACAAAAACAATTTATATGGTGTTGTGTTTTATCTTCATTCCATCTCTCATTACAAAAATGACAAGTCAGTAGCTTCTCACATAGTGAATGTAGGTGTTTAAATATCCCTGACTTTTCGAAGATAAGATGACCTTGCTATAACCTATGTAACTTAGGGTACACCAAGAAAGTCTTTTAATGGCTCTAGGAAGTCTTTTAATTTCCCTTAATAGACAACTTGATGAAGGAATTCCTTCCAGTGTCTAATTGTAACAAAAATAGGCACTTAATACCTTAAATGAGATTGTTAGTTGAAGTGGAACGCAAGTATTAGGCAAAAATTCACACCCTACTATATGATAAATTATGCTTCTATAAGGGATTATGCATCGAAGAGGGACCTTTCATAATCAACTTCAATCCATCATAAAAGTTTGCTCACTTTCAAAGTTATGTGGTCATATTTAGATTTAATCACTTGCCTTTATTTTGACACATTTTAGCTACTTGTCTTTTGAGTGTGAACAACACTATATGATGCTAACCATCGAATAACCCTTTGGCTAGATATTTTTTAGCTCAAAATTCATCAACGGCATAAGGCAATGTAAACCATATTAGGCAAAAAAAAATTAACTCTAATGTCATCGATCACATAAGGCAATGTATTCCATATTGGCCTCTTTAAATGCCTAGGGGTTTGGAAACAATCAACTATTTTATGAAACCAAGGTCCTTTGATCAATACATATTTTCAAGGTCAATGTCTATTCAAATTCAACATCAAGAAAAAAAATTCCCATCAAGATCAAAGTGGACACCATGCCATCACTCAATAAGCTCCCCATATCACCCACTAGATTATAAAACTTCACTGACAACACTCCAAAATGAAAATTAGCAAAGATGTCATGCACCTCAATCTCCAGCTCCAAGTCTCCTTAAGCTTTTTTGTGGGATACCACATATGTTGATTCCTTCTATTTTCTCCTCCAACACTTTTCACGAGGCTAAAAACTCTACATGGTCTTAAAAAAAAACCATTTTTCTTTGTAGAGCTTAAATTTTCCTCACCTACTTGGCTCTTAGATATCATATGCAACCAATCCTCTAATCATATTATTAGCCATTTCCTTCTTTTGTGGTTGGTAAATAACCTTTTGTTAACRAAGTGGACACTACCTTCAACATAGATGCATTTACCAAGAGATATATATTATGTGTATATCACTCAATACTTTACCCCTARCCTCATCCCTTGAGATATACTAACTAGGTCAAGCAAGTTAGGCTAAGTTAACTAAAGATATCACAAGATAACACAATGATTGGACAAATTAATACAACAATGTTATCTCATAGTGATGAACATAGGCCTCTCATAAGAAAGCACTTTGACCACAATCCACTTGACCTAATAATATTATTAGCTTGCATCGACCACAATCAATGCAAATTATGAGTATTCAATAACTATACATTTTTTATTAGTCTAAAATTTAAACTTTGATATTCTAGGTTTGTTGTAAAGGAATTGGCAGCCAAAGAATAGACTAACATATGAAAACCTTTAAAAGTACTAGAAGACAAGAAAAATGTATCAATATTGAGAAGAAATGAAAGATCATGTGAAGAACAAAAAAAAATCAATGGAAAGAGGAGGGAAAAAGACGATCATCTGCATTAAATATGAATGTTAATTATGTTAATCTTGAAACCTGCAAATGAGTAGTTTATCATCCCAGTTTTACTTCATTCAATATGAATGTTAATTGTCTAAATCTTTAAATGCACAAAAGAATAGAGGCTTTAAGATGGATAGTTAGTACTGATGATTAGGTAGCATCCAAGCTAGTATTTGATAAGTTCATTGCGATTACAATTATGCCCATCTAGGATGCACTAACGAGATTAAAAGTGCAAGTCCAAACATTGGAGATTTTAAGATAGATAGCAAAAATTGTTACATCAAATAGTATCTAAGATTTTTTAATCATGTAGCATCCAAGTTTTAATTATTTGATACATTCATTATGTTTACAATTCCCATCTAGGATCCATTAACAAGATTAAAAATCAAAACATTGGCAGTTTTTTATTACAATTTTATCATTACAGTAATGTAAGGTCTATGTTTTGTCAATTGGGTCTAGTCTAGGCAGTTGAAAGGAGTGTTATCCTTCCCAGTTAGGATCAATTCCCACAAGTAACATGTTGATCTCTCAACGAGTATATTGTTGAATCAATCTTCGACCCTGAAGAATCCCTTTTACCCAGGGTACTATCTTCATAATGAGGGGAAGTACCTAATAGATTTCCCCGAAAAATATATTTCAGAGAAATTAAAAATATAAAAAAAAAGGTGTCTATGTTTTATTTATCAAAAGAGGAAACAAACATGATCAATACGAGTCAATTTGGTCGATGCAAAGCAATATTAAAATGAATGTCATCCCAAAATATAAGTTTATGTTTATAAGGTAAACATTAAATAGATAAATAGAGGTCTGATTTATAGCATAACACTAAATAGATACCAACCAAATTAAGACACTTACTACCTACAACAATGAGATAACAAATAGCAATATCAAAACAGGTGGCACCCCAAAATATAAATCTAAACTTCTAGTATAACATTAAATAGATAAATTTTATAGCATAACATTAATGATTAGATACCAACCAAATTGTGACATTCACTGCTTGTGTAATATCCCCGGTAGAATGGGTTGGGATATTATGTCCTTCTGTGCAATAAATGTTCTTGATGTTATAATCTGGTTGAAATTTTTTCACAAACGATTTGCATGTATTCTACTAATAGACATTTTGTCAAACATATTGCATGTAATACAAATACACCAGAAATACAAAAGACAATATGCAGCATTTTATTATGAATGAAGATTTGAATACAACACTCAAATGGCTGCTATGGTAGCTACAATACATCAATGGAAAACACACAATACAAGCCAAAACCAGGAATCATGTTGTGGCATCCTCAACAGATGAGAACAAACCCTCCAAGTGCCACAACCTCTCCAAGCAAATCAAAACCCAAGATGAAGCTCCAATGAAGATCTTGCATAGATCCTCCTCCTTGTCTAGCTAGGGTGGATATTGCATACAAAAGTAATGAAGATCCTAGATAGATCTGTCTCCTTGTCTAGCCAGGGTGTATATTGCATACAAGAGATCAATCAAATCATAATCCAAAGTGAAGTTTTACCCCTCCTTTTATCATTTCTCCATGCCTTCTAGAATTTTCCCCTTTTTAACCAAATCAAATGTAACTTCTAGAATTTTATTTTTTTTTACTAAATCAAATATAACCCTTATTTTCCCTCCAATTTTCACTTTAAGAATAAAAATCACTTTAATAATGGTGAAGTAACTTATCAATCTAAAGTTATTTTATTTCCATAATGTCACTTTAAAAACATAATATCTCCTAACTAAGTGACATTAAATGACCCCCCTTTTATTATTTTTCTCCCCTGACAAGCCATGAAAGTCCTTTCTACTACAAAACAGAGAAACCCAAAAATGGGGACATGACATATCCTCCCTTCCTAAAGATTGTTTGTCCTCGAGCAATGCCATCATGACCTGATGCTCCATCGATTGATCTAGTCTGAAACTGAAAACGATACCAAGATATCAAACTACCCTGTAAGATGTGAAGCATCCTCCGCGTCAAAGCATGGCCCGATACTGCACTGACAGAAGAGGTCTCCTAAAAACCATCCACAAGTAATGCCACATGGTGCTACACCAACTCGATCAAGCCACCAAAGAACTGCTCTACTAGAGGACCAATCTCACAAAGGCCAAAACTGGCTCTTGTTTTTGCACCAAACCTCTCCTCTAGCACTTGCAACTCTGAATGCTCCACATGTGGGATCGTCATAAGAGGCTCCTCCCTCAGATCATGAGTGCCACTAATGCCCTCATGTGCTACCACTGCCAAAGATGATGGAGAGTCTATGTTGTTGTCATCAATGAAGAGCGTGTCAAACTAAACTGGTAACAAAGCTCTTCAAGCTCCCTTTTCCTGGTAACAAGCAAGTAATCAGATTTCATCCGCTTTAGTGCTTATTTGATGATGCGTAATTGAGCACTAGTGATCCCATTTGCAATTATGTTTTGTCTCTCGTCCATTTGAAACATGACAGCTTGAAACAATGAGATTACTAATAACACTCACTAGTCATCAAATAACATTGAATCTAGTACCTACATCAAATATTTAATCCATCCTCGCAAATAAATAAAATTGAAAACTAGGCACCAATTTGTGGAGTAACATCCTAGTTCAAGGGCATCTCTAAATACAATGTGTTGCAACTTAGTCGCTATTATTGATTATAAATACAATGTGTTGCAACTTAGTCGCTATTATTGATTATATCTATTTGGTCAAGAAAAAGATGACTAAGAATTTTGAAACAGACCAAATTAGCATCAATTGTAACAAGTTCAACTAATTGAGTTTAAGAACCCTCTATAAAATTGTTGATCAGCACCATATCAAAATTATATTCGATGTATTGAATCACTGTGAAGACAACAAAATAATATGACCTCTTTTTGTTGAGCATTGCAGTGTTCAACATATTAGATCACTGGGAAGATAACAAATTGATATGATCCTTTTGAGTTTAGCATTGCAATGATAAGGTTATATGAATCAATTGCCAAATTTCAAATGAACAAAAGATGGTCGGGGATTAATTGTAATATATAGCTTAAAGCAAGGATGTCCTTTAACCCCTACTCTTTATGTCATGTTATTTACATAGACAAGTTGAAAGATTGCATAGAGGACATAGAGCAGGTAGGCATGAACCTTGCAAGGCTAGTTATTATCTTCCTATATGCAAATGACATTGTTCTTTTAGCAAGAAACCCCTATTACTTCAAAAAAAAAGCTTGAAATTCTTTAAAAAAATTACAATAACTCTGATCTATGAACATCAATAAAACAAAGATAATGATGATCAAGTCTAGAAATGTCATATAATCAAGGTTATTTTATGATAAGCACATCTTGCAAGAAGTCCCTTCATATAACTATCTTGGAATTGATATCCATCATAAGTTAGTGTTGAAAGGAGGATTAGTAGAGGTGGGAAAGAGTTTTTTGGTCTTGAAAATATTTATAGAGAAGTTGAGCTCCAGTTCCAAGAAAAGACAAAAGTACTTATTGTATAAGTTGAGTAACATGAAGAAAGAGAGGCTTCCTATAGCAATTAAACATTAGTAAAACTCACTATGGACTAAAGAGAGGGTGGACTACAAATGCTACTCCTTATTTCCATTCCTTATTTCCATTATTGGGGGTTCTAGTAGAAGAGGATGCCAATGGGAAATATCAAAACCAATAATAGTATTGTCATAACCAACCTTAAAGAAAATTATGGTGTTACAATGAGGTTGAAAATAAAAAGAACTTGATTTACTACAAAGAGACCATAAACCCTAAGTTAGAAGTTCAAAATTTTCTCCATTGTTGTTACTTTCAAGAATAAAGTAAGTATTGTAAAAATAATAACAAACTCCAATGAACTTCATAGTGAAACTAGGAAGTGGACAAACCCTAAAACACCATCCAATGAACTTCATAGTGAAACTAGGAAGTGGACAAACCCTAAAATACCATTGGAAAAAAAAATTGTTAAGTTTGTAATTCTAACAAGGTAAACAATAAAAAGCATTGTCATGTAATGCACAAAACTACACAAAAATTAGATCTCATTTTCATAACATTTGTAATATCACTAATATTTATAACATTTTAACACAAAAATCAAAGCAAGCTCAGTAATCATCTTTACAAGCTATTTGATCTTGGACACATGACAAAATAAAGCAAAATAAGTAACTTTTCCAGTGAGAGATCAACGTTGGTCTGGATGGGCAGTAACATCATCATAATCATCATCAATCAATAAACTCGGGACTTGTATGAAACCACTTTAAAACGATATGAAGAAAAGTATGAATCAGTCAACCTTCAAATACTTCAAATGTTGGAATGAAGAAAGGTATGAATTGGTCAACCTTCAAATATTTGAATTTGTGATGGCTAAAAAAGTGCTAGTTTGTACAAACGTAGAAACTAGAATCTAATACAAAAATGAGAATTATTTTTTTTCTACAACCTTGTGGCAATGATACAATGATTATTCCGTGTCTCTTCAATCTGACAAAGAATTCGAAACTATGAGAGGTAAATGCAGAAAACATCATCTCAATTTCACACTTCTGAATCTAGAGAAATTCACAGATTTAGTACTTGCACTACACCCATTTAGTCGAATCCCATTCAAATGTCAGATACAAGGCACTTAACAACACAGTCAGACGTCACTAAATCTAAGGTGATGTGTCCCATCTGTTGGAAACCTAGACCCCACGGTATTTTCAGGAAAACACTGAAAAAGATATGACCAGAATAACTGAATTGCTTGTCTACATGGACAATACGGGTGCACTTGTCTCGAGAACCAGAAGAGCAAATCAGCAATCTTAAACATCCATTTTAGACAGAACTACTGGCTTAAATGGAGCAGATTATTCTAAAATTAACACGAGTGTCATTGAAAAATATAACTGCAATAGACGCCTACCGTCCATAGTTCCATAGTTTTCAGATACTAGATTATTAAGCGGATCAAATAGACTCCCACCGGAAAAGTAAAGGATCTCATCATGAGTTCCTCATTAACCATAGTTTCACAGAACAAACTTAGTGGCGTAATCTTAGAAAGCATATGGCTCCATAGACCATAGTCAACGGAAGTGTTGTCACTTGTATGAGCCTACCAATTACTACACATGCGATCTACAAATTTGAAAACAAGCTTGATAAACCAATTCAAACATTGCTGTTTTCAAAAGAAATATCATATACCACGGAGAAATTTTGAAGATCCGTCTTCCATTACCGAAGTGAATATTTACACGGTGTCATCATGGAACCACCATCTGGTCTCCTTGGGTGATCTGCCATTTCTACAATTTTTTACATACTGATCATTATCTGCCGGCCTTTGCTGCATCCCACAAAAATTTGAGACAATGGCCTCTAATTAGTAAATTACATATAAAAAGACACGAGGCTCAGAATTACTAAAGAAAGATAGGCATCAGTATAGAACCTTGATAGTAGAGCTTGATAGCATTGAGAGAATGCTGATGCAGATAGAGCTAACGGTCATAGCCGGGGACCACGAATCATACAGAATATCTGCTTAAACAAGAAAGGTATAATGTATGCATTTGGTAAATGTGAATGGGATAAAAAGCTGAAAGTTTTGGAGTCACTCAAGGGTCATGCAAAACATCAGAACTTTTTTTAAATGCAAAAGACCATCTTCACAAAACAACTGAAAAAATAACTATCTTCACAAAACAACTGAAACTATAACAATTTTGCTACAAAAGATGTAAGATTCCAATAAAAAGTGAAAATGCACTAGCCGGACACAAGTAAGACATGGGGCAAAACCCAGGACATAACAAAAAGAAAAGCCAGAACCATGGCCTTAGCATTAAATAATTAGAGCACTTGATTCAGTAAAGTGGATATTCCTAGCCTGCAAATACAATTCCCAACAAAATAAAATCCAAGACAAGTAAGGTGAGTGGAGTGGTCCTTGTCCAATAATCAGAGATAATTATTATTATTGAGATAATTAACACATTCGGAATGATAGTAAATAGTGAATGCCAGTCAGAATGCAATAACAATCAATCATTCCCCGACTTGATTATCCATATATCATTCTTAATGTTGTCCGCTGGTATCGATCTATTGCTATATAACTAGTCCTCCATCCATCCAACCATATCCAATTCTTAATGTTGTCCACTTCTATTGATCTACTGCTCTATATAACTAGTCCTCCTTCGTCTCCATGTATTTCCATAGTTTTGCCTATTTGGCATCGAAGTTGATCACTGATTATACCTTCTTGCATGGTTACTTTTTTTATTCCATGTATACACATTGCTCTGCTATCTATTTTTGAGATTACTCCTAGTCTAAGTCATGTATGCATAAAATACACTTTTAAGATTCAACTGCTAAAAATAAGACTTTTCACTAAGTAAATTACAAAATAGAATTACTTTTCGAAAATAGAATTATATTCTAAAATTACTTTTCCAAAATTACTTTTCAAAAATATTTCAAACTACTTCTCGCATGTTCACAGTGAACCAATGTGGAAGTTCCTACCTGAGTTAAAACTCTCAACACTCCCTCTTAGCGAGAAAGGAATTCTGCACCAATCCAAGTTTGTCTTTGAATGCCTCAAGCTTCCCTCTTGCCGAGGGCTTGGTCAGAATCTCAAGTTCCTGCCTGAGCTAAAACTCTCAACACTCCCTCTTAGCGAGAAAGGAATTTTGCACCAATCCAAGTCTGTCTTTGAACGACTCAAGCTTCCCTCTTGCCAAGGGCTTGGTCAGAATCTTAACTTCCAACTAATCCATGAGAATATACTCGAGCTTCATTACTCATGTCCAAATCCTATCTTGTATGAAGAGATCTATGCTCTCTGTTGAGTTAGGTACCACAAAAGTCTACTTCCTATTGAATAAGGATACCATCGTTGATCCCATGCTCAACCAACACATTGAGGTGCTCTTCCTATTTGTTGCACTACCTGCCCAATCTAAGTTTGAATACCCCTACAACTTCACTTAACCATCTCCAAGATATCTCAGACCATACTCCACTATGCCCCTCAAATACCTGAGCACATGTTTTGCTACTACCCAATGCTCCTTCCTTGGCTCCACCGTGAACTAACTCGAGGTGTTCACTTCAAAACAAACATGGGACTTCTTCCCATTTACTTCAAAACCCTGAGGTTGCTCTGTGTACACTTCTTCCTCAATGATCCCATTAAGGAAAGTTGTCTTCACATCCATCTATTGTATCCTCCCTCCCATAAATGAAACCAACAACATAACTACTCTCATAGAATTGTGCATGGCGACTAGGGCAAATGTCTCCTCATAGTCCACTTCCTCTCTCTAGGAGAACCCTCTTGGCCCAAACCTTGTTTTAAACTACTCAATGTCGTCATTTGCAGCACACTTGATCTTGTAGAGCCACCTGGAACTCACAATTGACTTCCCCTTTGATCTTGGCACTATGTCCCAAACATCATTCTTCATGAGGGAGGTGTACTCCTCCACCATGGCATCCCGACATACCTATTAGTTTGTTGCCTCCTGAAAATTGGAAGTCTCGAAATCTAGAATGTTACTCATCAATGCCATATAATCTCGAAACGTCTTCAAAGTTTTGCTCTCTTTAAATGTGATTCTAGCAGTCTCAACATGCTCCTAAGCATCCCTCGATGTCTAAGTGAACCATTGAGGTCTCCTGACAAAAGTGGAAGGGGCTACCGTCTCCCCCCCTTCACCTGAAGACTGTTGTCTTGCTCTAGAAATCATCGGTGACCCAAGCTCAACCTTCAGAACTTCATGTTCCTCTTCCTCTATCACTAGGTCTAGAATCTCCTTGGACCTATGCTCACTACTTGGGAAATTAGCCTACGCAATCTTGCCAAGTGTGCACCCTCTACATACACAATGATGATTAATATTGAACTCTAGAAGATCTGTGACAACCTGTACAACTTACCTTCTCTAACCCCTATTACCTACGATGTATCTGGGCTAGAATCCTTCATTCTAATGAGGATGTGTTGGTTCTTGAACTCCACTGCAAATCCCTTATCCTCCATAATTGAAACTAAAAGAAGGTTCTTCTTGAGACTTGGTACAAACAAGTCATCGTCAAAATCTAAAGAATTACCTGACTTGAGCTGGAAGGGAATAGTACCAACTCCTACTATTGCATACTTGGCATCATCGCCAAGCTCAACCTGTAACCCTCAAACTTGTTTCTTTAGACTAGAAAAAGATTGATGGGCAGATGTCATATGTCGAGATGCCCCACTTGTCCACATACCATGCATTCATCAAAATCCTTCTCGAACTTGGCAGCAAACTCATTCATTTGAGTTTCTGCAAAGGCTACTATTTGCTTTTTCCACTCCTCTTACCCTTCTTCTATGGACATTGTGATGCATAATGATCGTGCTCGTGACAAATGAAGCACTTTATTTTACTCAAGTCCTTATTTCCCCACTGTGAGGTTGACTCCTCAAACTTTCCCTTACCCTTGGTGGGTCCTTTACCTCTACCCTTATTAGACTGACCAAATAGAGCTAGGTTCTCTTCACCATCCTTCTTGTTGGCCTTCGACTCCATCTTAGTCTCCTCCTAGATACAGTCATCCCAAAGCCTCTCAAAGTTAGGAACATTCTCCTAAGCACAAATACCTTTTACAAATGATTCCCATAAAGTTGGGAATCCATTCAGTGCCATGTTCACTAGCTCTACATCTTCAACCTTCTCCCCAACTACTGCAAGTTGATCACAAACCCGTGTGACCTTCATAAGGTAACTTGTGACTAAGTTTGATCTGGTCATTACTATGGATCTGAGTTTGTTCCGCGATATCATCTTCTTGTTTATGTTTCGACTCTGGTAGAGCCTAACCGCGGCATCAGACATCTCCTTCATTGTTTTCTTCTTAGATACATGAGGGATCAGATGATCCTTCATGGCATCCAAGATCATCTACTTGGCCTTCAATTCCCTCTTGTTCTGAGCTACCAACTACTGTAGATTTGTAGATGGAATCACAACGTCCTTGATAATATCCCAAAGATCACTCTCTTCTAGTAAGAGTGTAACCCTCACATTCCATGATAAGAAATTCAAGGCACCATCCAATCTATCATCAAACCTAAGGCTAGTTGTTATCTCTAAGATTCACTGCACAAACTCCCAAATCTGAAAATAAAACTTTGAAACCCTCTAACTATTGGTCATTCTTCCCAGCAATAGATTTACTGTTGCAAGTCCCTGAGAGTCTCAATTAGAGATCTAGCTCCGATACCATGTAAAAATTCCAATTCTAGGTCACTAAAGTCCTTATGATCTTAATCAAACAAGTAGATTGTTGAATTTAATTAATGTTGAATTTAATTAATGTTGAATTTAATTAATGTTGAAATTAAATTTCAGACCATAGCATCAATCATTCAAAAAACAATTTTTCATTCCTTTGAAAAACTTACAAGGAAACCTCCACAAGCTACTTAAAAACAACACCTGCACAGTTACTAAAATCACCCTATGAAATGAGCAAAATAGCATGTTGAGAAGTACAGCATACAACTTGTACAATTGTTGTTCGTACGACTGTACGATCTATTTTTGGGAATAGCTTTACACACGGTAGCTTTATTTTAATAGGGATCCAAAATTGGGTGTTACATCCACTCCCCTTAGAGTATTACATTACTCTTCAACTTTCCACAACTAGATCATGAGCAATATGTGCCTACTACACTTCACCTCGTTGATCCTAGCCATCGAGAAGGTTGTCATCATGCTAACCAATCTCTTCCATGTTTGATCCAACTTGACCAAGGAAAGCTCCATGCCTTTCAACACCACAATGAGGATCTCAATTTTTGAATAAAAGTTTGAATCAATGTTGTGGGGATCAATTGTAGGAGCATCATACCCCTAAAGGAATTTTTATAAATCGCCAAAATCTCGAACTACTAGCTTACCATCTAGATGTATTAAGAAAGAGATTGACACAAAGTGACAACTCACACACCATCGTTAGAGTCACACCATCCAAGGTTAGTATCCTCTCTACTTCCATAGAGATACAGACAATAAGGCGCTTACAATATCACTCGTCGATGAGTTGCACTAAGTTGATCAAACGGTTCTTATGATCTCCGAAATGAAAAAGCCACTCGAATTTTAAAAAAAGGAGCCTTTAACAGTCACTTCGAAGCTTCATGCTTCGAGAGTTTCAAGAAATCTAAACAACAAAAACCCTGAATCTACGAAGTCCCGAAGACAGTTCTTCGTGACAATTTCTAAAAAGATTTACGGATGAATCATAGGACACTTGTCTTTTAATCTTTTCTTGGGCTGACACGTGGCACTTATTTTTAACATTTGTATTAGATTATTCGCACGATTTCAAATGACACGTGTCACCCCTCCCTTCTTGACACGTCACTGAGAATGATGTCATCTCTTCCACGTCACTCCGGGAGATTTCCCTTTGGGAGTTTAAACAAAGATTGGGTTCACAACCGTCGAAGTACAAACCACACTTTTAAGCAAATGAACTCCCGGAGCTTCGAAGATACGGAGTTCCGAAGCCCGAAATATATATATAACAGTTCGAAACGTTTACATTGGGAATTCGACCTTCGAAGGATTTCTATCATCCTCCATCCAAAACCCACGAATACCGAATTTTCGAAGTACTCAAGGCTGATAAAATGTTTAAAAGCATGATTAATTAAAACATAAAAGCGATTAATTAGAGATTAATTTCTCCAGGAATTCGGCCTTCGGGAAATTTCTGCCCTGTCACATTCAAAACCTTCTAACACCGAACCTTTGAAGTATTAATGACATTTATTATTGGCTAAAGTTAAAGATTGTGAATTGCCACGTAATAAATTCCATTAGATTTTTAATAATTTTTCTGTCAGTAAATCAATACGAAGATCAATAGGGTTTATGAATAAAACATTTCTAATCCCAAGTCATTTTACCATTTGCAATTAGAATTTTTCATTCAGTAAAGAGCTTACAGACTTCTCTTGTTACAGGAAGAATAATTTCATTTCCCTGAGGATTATGGCGCCACGCAAAGCTGTGAACAAGCAAGATGCATCAATTGATGATTCCAATCCAAACACAGACGTTCTATCAGACACCACTCCGCGAATTACAGATACCATCAAGTCTTGGAAGCAGGTTTACGATATCCTAGAACATGTGATTCTTATCTGTCTGGACAATTCCGCCGAGGAAGACGACGAGTCCTTCTCAGCCAAGCTCAGATTGGTAGCACAGTCGAAACTGCACAAGATTGATGCACGACCTAAGATTATACCCTATAACGATATGATAAGTTGGGCACTGGAGCACGTCAACATTCAAACCAAAAGCATTATCAATTATCAGAAAACCTTCGTCGACTCTTTTCGACCGGAGAACCTACAAGTAATGTATAAGCTTTCTTCTACACCCAAATATACTTACAATGCAGCATTTCCCCTGGATTTTGTGAGAAAAGAATGCACTCAATATGACAGAAATGGTCATGATATAATCAAGGCCTGGTGGGGAAATCCGGATAAGTTCAAAACCGACGCTCATGGTATGTATTCCACGGCGTCCTTAGATGCTCATATCTTATATGTAGCCATGATGCTCTGTCGTTTATTTGGGAAAAAGAATCCTACACGTTTCTCAGTTGAGTGGGTGGCTATAATGAATGAAGTAGCCGAAGGCTATACTTTCAACTAGGCTAAAATGTTGTCGGACAATCAAAAGGGCAACCTACTCCTTTTTACATGTCCGTATATATCATGGATGGTATTTGTTTCATGACCCCATTCCCCCTGATGAATTGGAGTTGGACCTCAGCTAGTTCTGAGCCTATACATTAATACCACTCCAAACTATGGGAAGAAAATGCTAAAGATTTCTTTTACGAGATCTATCACAATGTAGTGGTACCTATTCATATAGCTGTCTATGGCCACCCGTTGCCCAGAATTTCAGAGAGGATTATGGGAAACTTGGGCACATTTGCAGACTAGTAGATTGAGGAGAACTTCTCTTACATTAGAGTGTTCGATTGCTCCGTTCCTCCTCATGCCCTTCCACAATTTTTACCTGACAGGCTGGTATGCCGAGAAGTGGCATACCAAATAGTAGCAGGAGGAATCACTAAGGAATTGAAAGCGGCTCAGAAAAAGGTATGGCCAACTTTTCCCATTCAGGTTGGTATGTTTACATTGTTAGATTTTGGTCATACCAAAGTCGAGGCTGCAGCCTTGGCAAATGTCAAATTAGTTGACATCGAATTCAAAAGACATGATCCACATAAGGTGGTAGATAATCATCTAGCTCAATTTAACATGAAAAGATACATCCACGAAGAGTCTCCTTATGATGAGGTTTTCAGGGGAGCTAGATCCTATGAAGAAGTTCAAAATAGATTTCAAACTCTGCCTCCTAACCAATAGGTTGGTTTCATCAGCCTTCAAAAGCATAGATGGAACAGCTTGCTTAAGATTTTACAAGGAGAGTCAAGGCCCATTCCATCTTCACAAGAAGCTAAATCCACAGAATCTCAGCCAAGTTGCTCCACTGAGAACAAAGTTGAAGTATTTAAGAGTTCAGATGGATTATTTAAAGAGATAAAAACATCACTACTAGGTCTACATGATCAACAGATATTAGCCCACTTTGAAGCTTTCATGAAGCAGGGACACGTTTTTTCCCCTTCAACACCAGTTACTTTTGCTGACATCCTAAGCACAATAGGTCCAGAAAGCTCCACAGCAATTATCTCTCATATTCCCTCATTAACTCCTTTAGCGACTAATTTTGGAACTCCTAGTTCGGAGGTCGTTCACATAGATGAACTAACTCCTATCTTGCCAAAAAAAATGCCTCCCTCAAGTTTTTTTTTCAATAAGAAAAGGAAAGCTATTGTAAAGAAAGAATCTCAGCAAAAAGATGGAGTAGTTACTAAAACGCAGAAAATAGTATATGATGGAAAAGGCCAAAATGATCCCGAGTTTGCCAAGGAGGTTGCAGATTCACTAGGGACCTTCGCCACTGCCAACCAATGGTCGATGGATAATTTGACCAAGCAACTGGAACAAAAATCTCTCTTGGTGGAACAATTGCAAAATGAATGCAGAACACAGAACAGATTGTCAAGAGCAGAATGAATCAAGACATAGAGCAAATCAGGTTAATTATCAATAGCAGATGAAGCAGTTACAAGAGAAACTCGAGCTGGTTTACCAAAGTTCACATACCAACAAAGCCATGATTACTCAGCGGGACAGTTTGATAGAGCAGATGCAAGCCAAATTAGTCCTAGTGGAGAACACAACAATAGACATCACTCCTTTCAAAGCATAACCATCTGAAATCAATGAGAAGCTGGAAGCTGTCCGACAGGATCTTTATCAAAAGGTAGATACTATTCAGAAATACTATCAGGCAATAAATAATTCTCTAAAAAGTATTTATGTGAAAGAAAAGGATGCCAGTGTGGCTTGATCCAAGTTCCAAGAATTCATTATATGGAGGCAGAAAGCCAATATCGTTGGTCTCACCCCTTTCTCACAATATGAACAAGTGAAGGGTGAAATGGCCTTGAAAGTTTGGGAAACGAATCTAGAAGAAAGTAAGAAGCTTGCCAAAGAGGCAAAGGAGACTTGTTTGAACACCATGTTTTCTGTAGAGACAAAATTGGTTGAGTTTGAAGGAAATGATATCTCAGAGGCACTGGGGCAAATTGAAATAGAAATGAATAAGGAAAACTCCAGGAAAAATAAGGAAAATATTCAATCTATCATCCAACAGAGGAATCAGATTGATTTGCTCAGGATTAATGAGTTGTTGGTGAAGCCTAATTTACAGCATCAAATTACAGGCCAGGAAGTAAAGAAGATCCAAGAGAAGCTACCACTAGTTCAATGAACAGAGGAAAGCAAGTGTGTCTGGGAGCAAATGAAGGAACATATGAAGCGCCGACACATCAAACCATAATTCAACAATATCTGTATTTTGTTTTTCCATTCGGATTGTATTCTATATTTAGAGCAGATATTGTGTAAAGTCCAACTACTTTTAGTTGAGACAATTTTTGTATAAATAGATAGATTTTAGATCTATTTGAGGTTGCTTCTAGCCTAATGTAAAAGAGAGAACTTTTTTTAATATTAATACAAGTGCATACAGAGATTCTAAATTTCATTTCATTTGAGTTGTGTGTTTTCCATGCGTTTCCATCTCTTATTAGATTCCTTTTGTAGTTGTTGAAGAGTGAATGATTACAATTTAGGAAAACATCTATTGTGATCATAATACATCATAAGTCCATTCAGTTACAGTTTTTCCTCTGTTCTTGCTGTGAGTAAAAACAAGACCTGTGAATTGCTGCATTCTTAATCTTCTTTCAAGGGTACATCATCTATTTTTCTTCTACTGCAAATAAGGTAAGACTTATCTATAATTGATACCTTGCTTTGTTTTAACAATTTTGTCAATCATTTCTACATCATTTGAAATTAAAATTACGACTCAAATAACGAGATACAACCTATGTATTGTCTTATCATAAATTTCACCTAAAGTTATTTTTAAGAAAATTGAAAGTAGAAGAAAGCACTTATAAAACATTTCATTTAAAATCTTTGATGCCTGACATTATTCTTCGAGCCTAGAATCAATCTCAGGAACAACACCATCAACACACAATAATGCCATTGTAGTTGTAATACTCCATCATGTGATTGTTCCACGACACGACTTCAGTTTCATCTCTTCAGAGAAACAACATCCTTATACAAAGGTGTCTTTGTACTTGAACAAACTATATCTTCACAACACAAATATCCCTCGTGGAAGTAATTGCCAACATGTTAGCATAGAAGAATGACAATAACATATGCACTTGAAGAGTCACATGAACCAAAGTCTAACCCATCTTAAAAACTACACACTTGACCCAACCAACCACTTACCTTTGGGAATACCAAAAATATGGATGATAGCAAATTGTTAATATATAACCAATATAACATCAGTGGATGAATAGCTCCACAACAATAAAGCATAATTCATATATCTATAGCTTCAAGGTCCTTCTACATGAATATAACAAGTACCAATAATGATGGTCCCTTCTCAGGTCGTCAAGCTAATGTAAGCAACAGTGAATCTACCTCTTGCACATAAACAAAAGAGAATACCATAAGCCACAACATTGGGGCCATCACTACATATCAAAGTGCCACAATAATTGATATAATGCATCAATACTAAGGTTCAAGAAAAATCCAACCGAATGGACGAACACCCTCTAAATATTAATATCTTGTAGGCCATACAAATGAAGAATACCATAGTAGTAAAACCCAAACGCCTCTCACCAATTGCACACATATACCTATAAGAAGAGCATTGTGTGCCCTAGGGTAAGTCCAATATATATCCATGTAGAGGCAAAGACCAATATACCAAGTAGGAATCACATAGTAAGAGAACAAAATGGATCCCCTTGGTTGAATGCACATCATATCAGACAATAACCATTGTTGATTATAGCTCGTCAATCTTATACTTGGCCTCATCATCAATCCATTAGGAAACCCTCATCCCTTGGTATAAACTCTCACACACAAATATTCCAAGCTTATTTGGGATATATTGTATGTATACTTTGGAGCCACTACTCCATCAAATAGAGCAATAGTACATACTTATCCTCCTTTTTAGGGATGTTTTGTATACCACAAGTACAGCCATATCCATAACAAAATATCATGTGAGCACACATAGTTTTATATATGTTGAACAAGAACTTAAGTTGAGTAGCATCAGCAAATATCGGAAGTCATCCAATGCTATAATGGCCATCAGTGTATACTATAAACAATATTCAGCACGTACTTATACCATCGAAGGTACTAGACTATCCATTAAGCACAAATCATTTTAGTCCGTGTCTGAATGGTAGTACTTAATAACTTTGTGTTTATATGTTATGTTTTGGTGCCATTCATTTTATGTCACTCAATGAATTAATGATTTGAGAGCAATGAAATGATAAATGTTAAGGTTAAAAGTTAGGTGGTTAAACTACATAACCAACTGGGGGTGCTATTAATATATCACCTATGGGGATTCATTAGGTGGAAGTGATGGAACGTTGCAACCTCATTAATGAAATATATATTGTATCCTCTCCAACATCTATGCACGCTGATTTCCTACTTGGTACCTATGCATCATGTGATTCTAGAAGGTCACAAAGCACTGCACCAATGCAAAGTTTGAGATAGTCACCATCGAAAAGTTAAGGCATCCAACAACATTGTACAAACTAGAGGCAAGTCAAAGTTTTGGTTTTAATTGTAAAAATGAAATAAAAGAAAAAGGTCCAAATCAAAGATTTTTTAAAGTATCTAACATGAACTTTAGAAAAATTAAAAATGAAAAGCAACAACAGAAAAATAATTGACGAGGAAAAGCAAATATGAAATATTTCCATTCAACCGTGATCACTGAGCAGTGATGACATCCACAGATTGACAAACATACAAAAGTGTATTTTCAGATCCCAATATCTAATTTTTGGTGATCTTCGGACAAACCCAACAGTAACAAAATAAATACTGCATGCTTGTATTACTTTTCCACATCCACCAAAAGAAAATCCAGATGAGAGTAGAATGTGATTAAACTCCAAATGTAATAAAGCTATTTTCATAATATTTCTTGTGCATCTGTCAAGAAAAAAGGGCAGAGTGAACATGCTGAATGCAAGTTTTTCTAAGCCTTGGACTCGCTGAATGCAAGTTTTTCTAAGCTCCAAAGACAAAAAGACACAGATGCACTAAACACATCCTGCAAAAAGACATGCAGTACAGTAAGAATTCACCAGAGGTTGTCACAAGAAGACGTGTTATTTGATGGAAAACATGCAACAATGATTTTTTCCCACCACATGATATGGAAGAAAAGAGAAACCTAGGGAAAGAGTGTGATTGATGACAACACAACTTATTTCAGTAATTATTTGCAGCAAGAAACCGATAATCATATGAAACAAAAGCAATGTGATTCGAGGATTGCAGTGTGATTTCAGCACTGAACAAGGGATGTTTTGCACTGCTACTATATGAGATGCCCCCACTACATAAACAATCGTGGACAGTGTGTGACATCCATATACATTTGTAAGTGGCCCTGTCTTATATACAGAGGAAAATTTGTTTAAGGTCTTGGGCACAATGTTGTGAAATGAGGACATGGACGCGGACGTGGAGGAAGTGTTTTAACTTTTACCGCATTCTCACTTAGGGGAGACATGAACACCCAAAACAACAGGAGTAATGCTCACACTGTAGAACCCACATTGTTAATGTATTTGGAGAGGAGCAACATGTTGCTTTTGAGGCATTTTTGTTCATTCTTTTTTCTTTTAATTATGCAACAGGTATTCATTATAGATTGAAATAGACACAATTCTTGGCACGGATAGAAATATGCAAATATATGAAATCCTAGAATGTTGGTATAAATGGAAATTGTCTAGGTGCAGATGGCTTTTTCAAGAATAAGGATTTTTACAAAATGAAGAAACAAAATCTGTTCTAAAAATAAAGAGAGAGTTTACCAAGTGAAACAAAGAATGTTTACTAGACAAAGCAGAAGAGGATGAATCATTGATTGGTTGCCTACTAGACAAGTCTCCAAGTAAGGGATGCTCAATATAGGAAGGTTGTCTAGACCATTTCTACCTTCAACATCAAAATGAGGATGATGGCAACCTGAAGCAGGCACCAATAATGGGATTCTGTACTAGATGTAGCTGCTAAGGATATGTAGTAGTTGTTGAATTGGCAGTTGTTATTGAATTGAAGTTACATAATATACCCAGTGGACTCTCCTAGAAAATCAAAAGGCACCACAACACGTTACCAAATCTACTTGATGTATGGGAGATAGACCATAAGCAGTTTTCACATCATGTTTTGTAAAATTCTCAAGTTGTAAAACTTTGAACATGTGTATCAAGGGAGAAGAAATAATAAAGAACATTATTTCATGTTAAGGGGATATATTATTGTGGCAACAGTCCATAAAATTATGTTGACATTAGGTTTAGATGTCATTGTTAATTATGTCTCTATAGGTTTGTGACTTTTTCTCAAGGAACACTCACAAGGAAATTCCCGAGCACTTCCCTGCAATTACAGATGGTACCCAACACAAACCGTCGACATTGATAATAGTGTCTAACCCAATAGGGACATTGAGTGACTTGTGAGGCACACAATAGAGGCAGCCAACTCGAGGAAACAACCCCGAGACCTCTCGCATGAAGTTAAAAGCACTCAACCACTCAAGCTAGCCCAACGGTCTTGTTTGAGTTCGTGACTTGTGAGCAATGTAATGTTAAATTAAGGTTAGAGGTCAGGTGGAACCAACTAGGGTACCACAACGTGTCGCCTTAGTGATTCATTGTGTGTAAGAGATGTAATTTTGCTACCTCATTAATGATGTCTTTATTTTATTCTCTCTCCACAATTTGCGCACCATGTTTTCATACAACGCATCATTCCTTGCTCGATAGAATCATGACTTTGCACATATATTTTATTACATATGTCCTAACTCAACAAACTATCATCACATTTGCACAAGCATATCATAAAACGCGATATCGTTATTGTAATCTAAATCCCAACTTGAATCTTATATTGGCTAACAACCTAATAACCACAAAATTCAACCTCGATAACAAAGAGAATCCTTGTGGGATGACATGCATCCACTTGTCAATGATGCACCCAATTGTTTTTGATGTCCTCCTCGACATCAACATAAGAATATGATGATACTATAAAATTCCATGACATGGATCTAATATAACGTAATCACCAAACAAAATCAATTCTACCACTATAAACTACATATGGGAGATGAATGGTTCAAGAAGAAGTATAGATGATACATCTCACCACATATGAATTCCAAGAAGATCCATATGTAAGAATTTTATCAATTCTCATACATGATGATATCAAGATTGCTAATGTGTGCATATATGAGGCTTCATCGATTGTTGGATATAAAGATACGAACCATATCCACATATAATGATACTAGAATATACCACAAATGTGAATGTCAACAATAGACTCACACGTGAAAGCCAATAATTTTTTACACATAACAAAGCACTCCACTTGCACGTATAAGGATGTCAAGAACCATAACTTATAAGAATACTAAGGGCCATATACAAATATTTTATAGATATGTACAAGTAAGAATGCCTAGCAATATGAATGCTACATAAGTGTCCAATACATATATGTAAAATGTCAACAAGAAGTATTTTGCAAAACTAGAGTACCACCATATCTACACGTATATATGTATATTGTAGTAGCACCAAGGGTTAGCTCAATTCATACATGCTCTTATGCAAGAGTTCATGGAGATCTCAGGATCAAATCTCACTAAGTCCCTCGAGTTGATGATCCAATATTTCAGCTAGCGGTCACTACTATCCTCCATCTAAAAAGCCAAGGAAGAGAGGGGGTTGGCAAGGTACTAGATTCCTAACTTGGAACACCTAACACACGATAAAAGTGAGAGAGTATATTTATCCGAAGAAAAAAAATTATTGGGTTTCTAGCATCAATTGCTTGTTGGTATCCTCCAACTCAAAATCACCATCCAATTCACATGAGCCACACATTTATAGAAGCGATAATGACTCCTCAGAGCTCCAACATGGCTCGCACGAAGCTTCAATAATTCCTACTATCCTCTTGCATTTCATTGAGCAAATTTTGACCACTTGCCCATTCATCTCTATATCAGCATCCTTTGTGTGTGCATTCTCATTTCTGAAATCTTTGCCTAATTCATTCCAATCCAGATGAGAAGGCCCCAGGGTGCTCATTTTCTACTCAAATTCCACAAAAACTAATAAACTTTTTTTGGCAAACAACATTTGAATTCTATCATACTTCAAACCAATTTTTAAACAAGACTAGGTTAAACGAAAACGAATACTTTGGCCATTTGTACGGTTCCCAAATTTTGGGAACACCGTCATTTTCCAACATTTAACCAATCAAATGAAACCTGGAAGCTAAGCTTTGTCAACTTTAATGTAATTCATGATCTCGGCAAGAACAAAGAATCTAATGCCATATATTCTCCTCTAAGAGAGGATTCCAAGGCCTCCTCACTTGGTTGATTCGAATGCTTGTACCATTTTGTCTTTCAAGAGATAGCAACTTACTAGTTTTTAGCACCTTAATAGTGCAAAAAATGGGTTTCAGGTGAATGTCTACAACCAAACAAATAAAATAGGTAAAGAACAAGCAAAAAAATTTGTATCCAACATTGATAACATCTAAAATGCTCACTAATTTGATTGCTTCTTCCCAACATGATAATGCTCCTACCAATTTTTGTAACTCCCTACAAAATGGTAAYATCACATTTTTGTGAATTACTCGCATTCAAGTGCCAAAAGTCACTTTGTGATTTCTCCCACTTTGTGATAATTTGGGAAAAACTATAAATTAGGGAGTTGTCCGAAATCTTCTGGAGAACTTGGCATTTTTTAAAACCTAAGTCAACATAAAAAAATCTATCCACACCTCGCTCTGCCATTGTCCACATATCAATTATTGGAAGTTGGAATTTGGGATCTTTCATGACTATAAAATGTAATTAAATCTTTAACACTGAACGTAATTCTTAAAACTTTCCAAACCCAAACATCTTAGCAAAGCACAATGAGCAAAAATTTAATTAGATGGCACCTCAAAAATCCACTGCCAAGGCACGAAAATATGTGAATAGGAAAGGGTCAGATTGTCTCTACGAAATGTGGAAAACATTTCACTGGTACCTTTACCAAAGCAGTTGTAAGGTAGCTAGAGAGGTAGTGGGGGGGCCCAAAGGGCCCATAGTGATAATAGTGGAAGCCATTCAATGTAAGGTGGACTAGGTCCACTATATTATTAAATAAGGCCCACTATGGTAGTTAGATGTAATAAATGGGTAGTTAGATATAATAAATGTAAGAGGACTTCTTGGAAGATTCTACTTCTAGAAGAGTCTCCTCTAGAATGTTCTTAGGTGATGATAGCACTATATAAAGGGATCCAAGCAATGTAATGGGAAATGAAGAGAAATATTGTGTTTGGAGCTGAAGCTCATTAGGAGGAAGCCCCCTCGAAGAGGCAAGTGAACAGGAGAGGATCCCTTCCATAATAGAATCCATTGTATGGTGTTGCCCTACCTCAAGGGTTTGGTAATAATATAGTGTGGTTTCTTCTATCTAGCTATGTGGATCTGTTCTCTATTCAGTATTTGTGGTGATTATATTTGTAGATCTATTCAGGAACTTAACAAGTGGTATCAGAGCACTTTCCTTGGTAGACACTATGGACAAATATTTTTTATTTTTGCAGATTTTTTTTTAGAGAAGAAAAAAAAGGGCCGCGACATTCTAGAAATTTTCGGTATATTTCTGTTTAAAATTTGCATAAACCTGTTGTATATCTGAGTTCCTCTCAGAAAAACACCCAAGTTAAAAAAAAAAAAAAAATTCGCCTGACACAGAGTCCGGAAAACCAAGATATTGAAGTTTTAAAATCTGCAATTTTTTAGGGATTTTTCCGCGGACTGCGGCACGATTTTTTTTTTTTCTGTAGCAGTTGGAGGCCGAATTTGCCCAAACAAATTATAAATCTGGGTTCCTCTCACAATTTCACCCAATTTCAAAAACAAAATCAGCCAAAACAGAATCCGAGAAGTGAAGTTATGAGCATTTTAAATTCAACAGTTTTTTAGGGTTTTTCCAGAAAAAACCAAGATTTTCTGTCGTAACTTATTGTTCTATTTTTGGGTTTTTTAGTGACGGTTGCGGGACCAAAGAGTTCATAGGGTGCTCAGATGGCTATTTCCTCTCAAACCCTCAAAAAAATTCTTGATACATTCAAATCCCAATTGTATGACACATTGAATGACAAATTGGATGCCTTTGGAGATGGTCTCAATGATAGTTTTCATAGTATTCAAGATTCATTGGATAGCATGAAGGAAAGATTTCTTATGACGGACATC